>JBCAUG010736063.1:0-11725 GCA_038406175.1 Haplosyllis leylae | reverse complement strand
CGATCATGATAAAAAACATTAAACCATTGGATAAATTCTGGGGGAAAACCGAACTGCTTTAAACAGTAACGAAGAAATTCCCAATCCACAGAATCAAAAGCTTTTTTAATATCTATACTACAAATCAAAAATTCCTCCGAATTGCGTTCAATTATGTCTAAAATAGCATACAAGTCAAGAATCCCATTTGAAGCTCTTCTCTCATGAATAAAACCTCTTTGATCCGGATGTATGATATCAGGAAGGATCAATTTTAATCTCCTAGCGAACAGTTTGGTCAAAATCTTATAATCAACATTCAGCAGAGAAATAGGGCGCCAGGAATCAATAAGTAATAAATTTTTGGATTTTTTTGGCAACAATTTAATTAATCCCCTCCTCTGTGAGACTGGCAAACTACCCGTTTTGTAAGAATAATTAAAAGCATCCAATAATAAATCCTTTACCAAATCCCAAAAGTGTAAATAAAATTTGATGGTGAGTCCGTCTATTCCCGGTGACGAAGAGCTTTTCATACTTTTAAGTGAATCATATAATTCTTCTAAAGATATAGGGTCTGACAATATGGAAGAATCATAATCTGAAATTACTGGTAACTCATCTATTTCTGGAAAAGGAGGACAATATTGTCCCTTAGAGTAAATTCCTGAATAAAACCTATGTGCCTCTTTAAGAATATTGACATTATCTGAAACTACTGTTGCTCCCGAAAGAATCTGTGAAATATTAGGCCTTTCCCTATCTTTTTTAAATTTTTCCAAGAAATACGAAGTTGTATGCCCTCTCTCTGAGTACCATCTAGCTAAATTAGCTGCATATTTCTCTTGTTTCCTTTCAGCAAACAAAGCATCTAGTTCATCTGTGTATTGTTTAACCTGATCTATATAATTTGCTCTCATTAAAGGATTCTTTTCTGAATCCCTGAGATGGGAAACTTTAGCAATTTTTGCTTCACAACCTTCTACTACCTCCTTTTTAAGTTTTTTCCTAAAAGACTGGAATGAAATCGCAGTACTATTAACAGTACATTTAAATAAATCAAGCTTTGTGTTTGGATTACACTCTGGATTATGATATAGAACCTTAGACCACTCTTCCTGCAATTTAACTTTATATTGCGCGCTGTAACATAATTCTGTGGGGAAAATGAAATGCGACCTCCGATTATGGCTATCAAAACTAAGAATTGCCTGCATGGGACTATGATCTGAGCAAAATGAATTGCCTATAGAACAATCCGCAATACAAGGTGTAAAGTTTAATGAAGAAAAAATATAATCCAGTCGCTCAGCCGAATAGCCTTCACGATAAGCACCTCTATGCGTATATTTCCTTGCAAAGGGATTATGTAAACGCCAGATATCTTGCAAATCCCATTTATCAATTACATTTAAAAATAAATTAGCTTTCGTCTTATATGGACCATACTTCGCATTTAAGGAATCTAATTCCGAAAAAGTACAATTAAGATCCCCTAGGAGGAGAATGTTTTCACATTTGAAATGCCCAATCCAAGAATCCAATCTCTCGCATTTTTCTTTATACAATTTCGTATCATTTCTAGCCGGTAAATAAGTATTTACAATGAGAAGCACTTTGTCATTAATTTTACATTTGACCATTACACACCAGCCGCCGAAAGAGGCTCTATCAAGAATTTGAACCTCAATGGATTTGTGAAACGCCAGCATTACACCGCCTTTGGCCCGTTCCTTATTGGCTGCATTACCCGGATTGAGATCTACATAAATTTTATATCCCTTCAAATGGTACAGTAAAATATTAACAGATGAATGATCCATTTTCAACTCTTGAAAGGCAATAATATCCAGTCTATTAAGGCCGTGAGAAGGATATACAAAGTGATCAAGAATTTTCCGACATTTATCTGGGGAAGAGATTCCACCAACATTATAGCTAAGTACATTTAATTTACTACGGAATTGTTATAAAAAATAAGGGAGGACCTTCCGAACTTAAAAGAAAGAAAACTAAAACATAACAAGCAATATACAAAACAAAGAGACATAGTAGGGAATGTGAAGAATCTGAGTGACAAAAGTGATAGAGAGTAATAACTACAGGACACAAACTGCACATGGAAGGTGAAGTAGGGCGAAATAAAACTTTACCCTTAGACGGTTAATTAAAAAACACATAATAGATCAATGACAATATCTTAACAATGAATTTAAAGTCCGTCTAACACACAAAAGAATTTAACACTTTAAATGTTAAAAACTTTAAAACTCCTTAGTAAGAGAGTGAGTACTTAGAGTTATAGGTAGGAGTAAGAAGCTAATAACTGGCCAGTGTTTATGAAGCTGTAGACTGGGTGGGAGTCGTAGAAGAGGCAGCACTGGAGGATGTTGCGACGTCCCTTGAAGCACCAATCGGCTGTATTATCTCCAATTTAGTCTTATACTTCTCCAACGCAGCTTTAGCCACCGCCTTTATACAACCAAACCTGCGGGAACCCATGTTTCCGCCATCCTTCCATCTAATAACGAAGACCATGAATCCAACCGATTTTGTAGATCTGAGTAAGTTCATGATTTCAATTCCACCACTAGCTTCTCCATCATCACAACTGAACGATTCCTGATTTGGACCATCTTGAAACAGACAGGCCATCATAATGTGAGTAGTGTAACGTTCCTCATATTTAAGCTTTCTGTAGACTTCATCTACATCTCGGTAGCAGGTAGCCCGCGTGCAATAACCTCTGAAAGTACTTTTCGAAAGGGTATAATCCCTAGAAACCTCAAGAGCAATATCCTTAAAGCTGTCAATGTCGTCTTGCGTAAGATTCATCATTGTTTGTACATCAGGAGGATAAACCGTGTCAGGAACCACTTCACCATTAACTGTAAATTTTCCTCTGATAATTCGGGGAGTATCCCACTCATCTTGGGCTGGCTTTTGCTTGTTAGCTTTGTAAACTGCGTCCATTGCATCTTTGTACTTCGCATCCCAAGCTTTCATTTCCTCGGGCTTTTTAAGGGAGACATAAAAGGTCCAATTAAAGTCTGGATCTCTTTGATTTTTAAGGATTTTCTTGTTGTCCCAGATAGCATAGCGTAGCGCGGGAGAACAGATAACCTCCATTGCCGGTGGAAAGGTATACTTCACACCTTTAATCGTTTTTTCTTGGTTGCCACCCTGACATTGAGCACTAAAGATTTCTTGAAGAGGAGGATGAAGATTCATCCGTTGACGTAAAAAGTTCATTACTACTGCACGTGTATTCTCATTGACTTCCTGACGTAACCCACCAATGTAAATCGTATTAGCCATAAACATAGCCGTAGTAATAACAGAGGAAAGCTGTAGACTTTCGATCTGTTTACTTTGACGGTGAACTATGCTTCCAAGTAAACTAATTTTCTCATTATTAGCACAATCTTTTTCCACTAATTCACTGAGTTTCTGTTTTAAGGCATTTTCGACACTACCTTCAACCGACACTTGAATATTTTGGGCCTGTAAAGCCTGAATGTCTTTACGCAAGTCTTTCAACTCACTTTTATATCCACTATCTTCCTTGACAACACCATCTTCCAACTGTTGTATTTTACTTGTCAAAGCAGCAAGCCCAGTAGTTGTATTGAATACCGAACTGTGAACCCTATTAATTTTAGCCACTAAAGCATGATCGACTTTGGACGGCGAATTAACCACTTGGTTTGAAGAAGCAGCTGAACTGTACGTAATGGCGGGTTTAGATGGATTGGAAATAAGTTGCGAAAGCTGTTGATTTTGTTGGTGCAACTGTTGAAGTTGAGGTTGGCTTACTTGAACAATTTGAGGCTGTTGAGAAGAAATGCGAGGTTGGCGAATGTTGTTCTGATTAGCTGCAAATCTTGAAGGTGGAGGGCCAACCATGACCTTGCGAGCCGGTGTATACCCCGTGCCATTACGCGTGTGAGGAGGAGAAAATACTGGTGCAGCCTGAGTCGAAGATGCTGGAACTGGACCGTTGAAATCGGTTGTAGCCGGAGCGGAAAATGGGCAAGTATCCATTGAAGATGCGACTTGAATGTCTTCCGTGAGAATGTTAACCATCTCTCCATTAAGTGACATAGTAATGTAATCCACTCCTTGAGTTAAACTATCCCAGTCCATAGCCCGTTTAGATTGTGGACCAGTAATATATGAACCTGGCCGTTTTTGATAGTTGTGCTCCATGCTATGCTGATAGTTATTGAAACTGAACCAATCCAAAACTGTAACAGACGGATGAGAACGCTAAACTTTGAGAAAAATTCCAAACCGAACACGTGTAAAGTAGCCGGTGGATTGTGAAAAAATGGCGTCATGACGCGACCGCCGGCGGGAAAAGCCTAACGGTCGCCGGATGCAATTAGGTGAACATAGTATCACCCCCTATAATACCCAAAACAGTTTCTAGATGATCTATATACGTATATGAAGCTAGTTTCGTTAAAAAAGATTCCAATAAACGCTTTCAACCCTTAATAAAAGCACTCATTTCGCCTAACTTAAAAAACTAAACTACTCCATTATCCTGGCGCATGCGCAGTCCCCCACACATGCCATTGCTGTAATATCGATATCGAGATGAATTTTTATGTCTCACACAGGTTGTAACCGGTGACACTGTTGGTTGAAAGGTGTAAAATAGTGAAGTCGTCGGCTAAAAGTAATCAAGCAGGTTACCAATATAGATCTATATTAATATTTCATATTTTTGTTATTTTTTAGGAAAAAAGCAGGCAATCTATTGGGAAAGTTGTCATGGTAACAATAAATAATGTAGATTTACTGTTCTGTAGAAGATGGCTGTCTACTTTGACCACAAAATTCAGGCGCCTGGACAGGGTGGACATAGTCTCTCGGCATGGCACAGTAATTTTCCAATTCTTGCGGTGGCAAGTTCGGATACGTTTGGAGGTTCAGTAAATCTTTATATGGAAGAGGTAAAGTTTTAGGATAAAGATGGATAGATTCTCGATGAAATGTAAATTTGATTGTTCCTGACGATAGCATGCTGCAAGTTTAAAGCTGGTAAAATTAGACGTGTCGTGTAGGTCTAAATGTAACTGAGTGTTTGGTTAAAAAAACTGTACGCTTGTTCTACAAATTTTAGGGTGATTTAATCCAAGATGTAAATATATCCAAAGAAGGTGTGCCAACAGCACTATGCTGGCATCCCCACAGGAAGGTTTTAGCTGTTGGTTGGGATGCTGGCTACCTACAGATTTGGACTGATACGGATAAAACCTGCTTTGATGTCAATCAACAGCATTTTTGTGACATCTCAACACTTCACTGGACAGGGAATGGTTCCAGGCTCGTGTCCTGTGATTCTGTATGTAAATGTACAAGGGCAACAATCCGGGAATTGGTGTAGATACAAGTAAAACTGCACAGCAAACAAGTAAAACCGAAAAACAAGGGATTTTTTCGTTGTGGTATGACAGCAAAAGAACTAAACTCACGTGAAACAACGTCGGCCTCCTCCTCAAGTTTAAGGCAGATATTGTTTGCTGAGGTTTTGAAAACGTTTTCTACACTAATTCCCACATAGAATTAATATTATTTCTGTTTCAGCAATCTCATCCCCACCCGCCCCCTCCAAGGCTGTCTATGATCGATGAGTTTGCCAATATCCTTAAAATTCCAAATTGCAATTGATAGGGTGAACTGATACAGGACACCAGTAAAATTAACAAAGAATGTCGACCAACGGCAATGAAGTGGCATCCTATAAAGAGGATACTGGCCATTGGCTGGGAGACTGGGGACATTCAAATTTGGAGTGACGCAGAGAAACATTTGTATGAACCACAGACAGATCACTGTATGGAGATTAAATCTTTAGACTGGACGAGCAGTGGCTCTAGGTTGTTGTCATGTGACTATGTAAGACTGTTCAAAACTACAGTTTAAGAGTAATTTGGGTGCATACTGATTTAACCACTGACTACTAGTGATAGCACTACTACTGGCTACTTGTGATAGCACTGTTTCTATTTTATTTATCCTACTAACGGTACGTTCACACTAAGGGCCCATTTACACCAAGCGTCAGCGTCAATGTAGCGTCAACCCTGTGATGACACATGCGACACAGTTCTCATTAATCACAATGGAGTCACTCCGAAATGGGTTGCAACCCCATTCTGGAGCGACTTTATTTGTTTCCATTGATTTCAGTGAGAGCTGTATTGCTAGCGTGATTACAGCATTGACTCTGCCTTGACACTGACGCTTGATGTGAACGGGCCTTAGCAGAGACCGAGACCGATACTGACGCAGACTGATAAAAAAAAATGGCTACAGTACCAAATGGCATTGGTGTCTGGGTGCAGTATGAACACTTCCATACAATTCTACACAAGTCATTTTTATAGGTATTGATATCGGTTTCAGCCCCTGTTAGTGTGAGTCTCTCCAATTGAACTTTACTTTTCAAAAATGTCACTTTGCTGACATTAACATTTTCGATGCCATTTTGGCTAAATTTGGCCCCGTACAGGCATCTCAGCATGATCATTGAAGAACTGGTACTAAAGTTTGATTTGATGGGTCATATGTGAAGATCAGTTAGGATTGGCTTCAGAAATGAACTGAGACTGAGGTCACTCCAAAATTTGACTTGATCATGATAAATTTGATAATATCACCAAATCATTCAAACCCAATCATTATGAACCATTTGGGATCCAGTGGAATAAATTGTACCATTTTAGCATGGCATGTGGAAATTTCCCATTGCCTACCTGGGACAGTTGATTTTGGAATTGTTTTTGTCATATTTGGACATAAGACACCTTGAGACATATTCGAGGATCTATTTTGGTCATTTTTGAAGTATATCAATGATGACTCCAGGGCTGTTTTTAGTACTTTTTGGAAAAAAGACCCTCTCAGGATCAAAGTTTTTTTATGAAGGAGTGATGATTGCCCTCTTTTTAACTTATTACTTAAACTATCTTAGCCCATCACAGGGCTATTTTCGGAGAAATGAACTCAAATCAATTAGCCCCAAAAAGTAAAAACTTTCAGGCTCAAAAAAGTACACGAAATTGGCCCCAGCAGCACCAAAGTATTTTTTTTTATTTTCACATTGGATCATCACAGACCATATTTAGCTTGACCTCTCATATCAATCAGTTTTAACCTCACAACCCATTTGTAATTGGACCTCAAAAATGACAAAGTGAGATTTTCTGAGTTTGACACCAATTTTACCATAGAACTACCAATTATAAAAAGATTAAATGTGATGTTGGATATTCTGATGTGTCCTTTACATTGGACTCCCTATCATTGATCTGTCAAGTAATAAATAAGAAATTACTTGATTTGGGATGACTCAAAAATGAAAAGTTAAAGAACTGCACTTTGGATCAAAGTAACTTGACTTTATGAGGCTCAGACATAATGGGGTAAATTTTGAGGTCACATATGATGATCAAATTTCTCACTTTGTAATCATTTGGGGTCTGATGTCAAAGTGTTGTAAATGACTCGTAAGGTCAAAACTGGTACAGGAGGTCCAGCTAACCTGGCCTGATGATCCAATGTAAGATTAGAAATATTCACCAAGGGCACTTTGGAACTCAATTCTTGTACTTACACTGTACGAGATTAATTGATTGGAATTTGTTTTTTGAAAGGGTAATAAGCTACTTTGTCATTTTCTTTTGCACACTATTGATAGTTTTGACCTTTTAATTAAACCACCTCAGGGCTATTTTTTATCAACTTCTCCAACAGCCTGGCGTCTTAGCATATGACAAATTACACATAATTGGCCAATTTTTTTCCCTGACATTTTGACACATGACATTTTGACATTTAACCATCTCTGCAGTGCTTAACGCAATTTTTCAAAAATATTACTTGTGTTTTTCCGTAATATATATGGGGAAGTATGAGATCACTTGATACATAACATATATCATAATTGTGCAGATCCCTTTGGACATTATACCCGATAGCTAATACCTCACAACGCAACATAAGTTGACAATAAATTTTATTTGAAATAATTTAATGTAAAAGATAGTTAAAACGTAACGACACAAGAGATATAATCGACAAAATGAAAAATGGATTTTTTTCGCATTTTTAGAGTGGTCAGGTGATAATGTGGAAGGCAGACTCCAGAGGACGACTACAGCAGACTCCGCTATGTTCGCATCCCTTACAGGAACGCGTGAGCCAGGTTGTACTGCGACCCGCATTACCTGTGGATCCTAATAAGTAAGTGTTCGATCTCGATAGAATGTTTCACTTTCAGGTACTTTAAGTTGACCGTTTACAACGGTAATTGATCTCATTTGAATTGAAGTCAATATGTGTCAGAAATACTTTCTATCATCATAAATCACCGTTTATTAATGTATACAGGCGATACTTTGTGAAAATCCGCTATCATGTGGATTAACCTCAGCTTCAGGATCAGTATTCAGCCTGAGTTTAGAGTACGAAAAGACCGGTGGTCTAAAATGAGCAGTCTTCTTCCTGACAGACTGCTCGTTTGTTAAAGACTGATCATACCTAAGCGAGCAGTCTTTTGGGAAGAAAACTGCTCGTTTCGGACGAGTGATCTTTTCATACTCTAAACTCATGCTGAATACTGATCCTGAAGCTGAGACGGACAATATCCACTCGTGAGCACTTTCAATCGTGGTGGGCTGCTAAAAGTAGCTAGTGTACACGATTGAATGTGTTCACATGCATCTGAAACTCCTGTTCACACAAACAACATTTAACTCTTTCGGATGCAGCGTAGTAAAACTAAGTGTTCATAAAGCTCAGTCTGACCAAGTGAATGCGGCATTATGATACCGTCATTAACAATCAGAAACCACAATTTTGAGCCTTTTTGTGGCAAACAAGTTTAAACTTGCTGTGCGCATTTGATATTCTAGAATGTAGATGGCATAAGATTTATTTCCGTTTTATTTCAGTGATTTGCAAAGTTTGGCAAGAGCAGCTGTGAGCGGAGATGAAGCAGCCCTTGACATGTTCAACTGGAAGAAAGGAAAGGGACAGATGCGTCTTCCTACCTCTCTAGGGCCCCAGGAAGCCAATTGTTTCTTTATTGGTGGAAATATGGGTAACTAATTGTTTCGAACCTTTTGGAACATATGACTTTCTGTGTTCATGCTTGGTCAGCAGAGTTGCTTGACCTTGAATTTTATGAAGTGCATTGATTGACTGTGGCTTGGAAAGAGTAAAGAATAAGGTGTTGGATGTTGGTCTATCCATTCGTTGTTGAGTAAAATTATGAATTTGCTGCTTAGGTGGAGTGTTTTATCTCAACGAACATGGTAAATGCGTGCAAGTCTTTAATGCGGATGGTCCAGTGCACAAATTGCTTTTCTATGAAGACAAAAGTATACTGGTTACCATAACGACTAGTCTGATGCTTTGCCAACACAACGTCTCGCTGGAAGGAGACTGTAGAGAGATACTAAAGGTAGTATTTTCATGTTAATTCTAAGCAGTATGTTAATGAACTTTTTTTCAATTCTGGCACGCATTATTTCTAATTGTTGCAGATAAAAATGAGTGGTAAATCAAGCAATCCTGTGATAACTTGGGCAGGAAACGGAATCCTCGCAACAGCTACCGGTGAAAGTATCGTGAGGTAATCTTAATTGTGAGAGAAAGTGAATTAAACGGTGACAGTGTCATTTTTTTTGACATTTCGTATTTCCTTATTTCGGAAACAAATGTTTACTAGGAAGGATAACTAAAATGCAAGAAAAGCTGTGAATGAATGACATCGCGACAGAATTTTGAAAAATTTTGATTTCGCAGATATTGATTCAATCCAATTTGTGAGTCACTTTAAAATAATGAAAAATTACATGGAAATTTGCCCAGAGAAATCTTGAAAAAATTCTATAATTTTGTGAGTGCGAAAAAGTGGGATCCCTGTGTCAAATATAACAGCCCTATTTTTCGACTAGTTTGTTCATTGGAATGTGAATGGTTGGACAGAAGAAAATAAGTATTTGGGGATTAATTTAGTGCAACTCGGGCCGGGGGAGTGGCTCACATTATATTATGTGAAAACTTTCACACTACAACCAAATTCACTGAATACTTTCACTACCAAATGAAAGATATTTGACTTTCATCATACTACCATGAATATGTCATATATCAAAAAGTCAATGAGCTTGACTCTGGATGAAATTCAGAAAATAATTTACTTGACATAATGAGGTTCAGAAATTGTGAGGTCAGTGGTCATCAAAAGTTTTGAAAATGTTTTAATATTTTTTGTACCAATTTCGGTGACCGTCGTATTTAATCTCATTTTGCTATTTTATTAACCTCATCCCTAGTCTAGCTGTTTGACATTTTACATACAATGGACATTTTCTGACATCTCGCAGTGGCGGATCAAGGATTTCTCAGAGGGGGCACCAACCCTTGTAACGGGTTAATAAGTGTAGTTAATGAGAAACCAGAATTTTTGCTGTGAAGTGAAGTTTTTTTCATGTATTCATTATACAGAATGTGGGACGTGGACAAGGAGGAGAACTTTGTGTTGAATTTGGAGGGTCAAAGCGGTTACTCTCGAGACGAACTCATAACATGTATAGCCTACAGTAACAACAAAGGTAGCAGTAATTGCATCTAATTATATCATTAAAATAATGATAGGAGATGACATGCAAATGTGAAAGTATTTTTTGCAAAATATTCATATTTATTGCATCGGCAGGGGTGTTGGCTGGAGGTACCACTTCAGGTCACATTGCCATGTGGAAATATGCTCCTGCTTTGGGCACTGCAGGTTTGCGACAAGAGCCAGAGGAAAAGTGGAAATTGCAGCCTCCGTCACAAGTGAACGGCTCAGTTGCACAGCTTGCGGTAAAAGCTTATGGCAGTTTGTTCATTTTTCTTTGAATTAATTTTCATGACATTCATGTTGTTGACAATGACAGATTTAGTTAAGCGCAGATGAAGTAGAATGTGTGTTTTCTTGTTTCAGTGGGGTTCGTCAAAAAGCCTGTTGTCAGTGAACACAACTGACAATGTGTACATTCTCACGGAACAAATAATGAGTTCTCATTATCGACAACAGGTATGACAAAAACAATGAACGATTTGTCGCGTCATCTCCGTGGTGGTACTTCAAGTTGAATTTAGTTGTGTGGTTTTCATGAATGTTTCAGCTGTTAGAGTCACGAAAAAATATGAGAGATGTTAGCCGTGGTATCTATTTTCAGCTCGCTGCAGTACAGACTGGCCCCAATATGTTATCCGTCCATATGTATGAAACGAAAAAACACCATGATCTACGAACAGATATACAAATCAAATACGTTTCATGTACAAGGGTAAGTTAAAATAGATCCTTATGGCTTATTCACACTGCAAGGGATCGGGACTGGGACAGGTACAGGGAACAGGACCAGGACTTATGGGTCCTTATGTATTGTACAGAAATGTTCACACTGATCCGAGACAGGGAAAGGAGCCAAGACCCATTGTTTCCTATTGTGCTGCTCCAGCTCCCTGTACCTGTCCCAATTCCGTTCCTGTGTAGAGTGGATAAACCATTATGGATGTCAGCTTCAGGGTCCATTTATACCAAGCATCAGCGTGGCGATTGCGTCTGCGATGTCACTCTGATTTTTACCGCCCGCATCCGAAGGATGGGGAAGGTAATAGTTTGAGTCATGTTTGTCAGTTCACAGGGGGGGGATACTCAGTCCGGGCCGGGGCG
>JBCAUG010736052.1:0-11725 GCA_038406175.1 Haplosyllis leylae | reverse complement strand
CAGCGCAGAAACCATCCTAACCCGTTGTCCAGAAAAGAGAAGTACTACCATCAGAAATCCACTATACCCCAGACTCTGGCAAGAGGTGCAGCCACTTCTTGAAACAGGCTATCCTTGAAACCCATTCCAATGGAAGCGTTTTTACTGCACATATCTTTGTTCCAAGTATCTTGAATTATTTTTGACTTACCTTCAAGTGAAGAAATTGCTTTGTAATCTGACCGATATGAAAGTATGTTCTTTTCTGTAAATATTCGCTGTGGACCACATTGCTAACCTTCAGCGCAGTTTATTATTCTAAAGAAAACTGAAACCTCAGACAAAATTTAGATTCACAACACGAGGTCACTCATCCTTGCTGAAAATTATTACTTGTACTCTCATATATTTCATAATGTACAATGAATTAGGCGCATAAAAACTCGAAACAGGTCACCTTCAAATTTTGTTAATAAAGAAATCCATATGTTGCACAAAAGGCCAAACGATGTAACATCACCAAGAACTGGCTTTCAAACCAGAATTGATCGTCCTCGTGGTAATAATGAATAAGTTATTTTTTCCTCGCCGTACTCCATTATGCCTGACACAAACAGTAATGTAACATATTGCCTTGTCCCAGTGAGTATGATAAATATGGAAAGTTCATTTTATCCGCACATTATGTAAAATATTGATCATATTTAACCGTGGTTTTTCGCCAATAATTAGTATCTTCTCAGTAATTGCCTCCGCACTATGGTTGCTGTAATTGGACAATTCGATAGATAAGACATGACAGTCGATAATTAATGTGGTGTGAAGTTTCGGGGTTTTTTGTGCCATAGATATATGTATTTAGATATAATTTGCTACATATTTTTCGCAATTACTACCACAAAATGTACACCACCAAACCGCAATGAATTGAATATGATTATGTTTGTGGGACAGTTTAATTTACGAAATACACTCTATGTAACAAATCTGGTTTTGCCTAACGGGAAAAATTTTTAAAAATAAGTTAATTCTTACTTTCTTATCCTGTTGGGAATTTGCAAAATGTTATCCTCAAAGCTTATATCCACTAAAAGTATTGCAACTGGAAAAATTAAGTTGTCAAAACCGAAAGTGTAGTTTACGTTGAAGGAGGATCTTAACCGTTTAACGTCAATAAGTTAGTGTGGTGGTCAACCTGTTTATCATCACTGATCAATGCTTCACTTCTTGTAGTGGATTGATTTCTTCTGATGTGTGCAGTCAGCCGTGATAAGTCGTTGAATGATTGCATTGATGATGCTCTGTTGGTATTCTTAACGCACCAGTGAATGCTAGTCAATTTTAAACTATGTTTGGGGCAAATTTGGAGCGTGAAAAGCCAATGGAAGATTTATATTCTTCTATCATGATTGAATGGATACAATTTCCACAAAAGACAATGTGGCCCCGAAAATTAGCGTCTCAAACGTCAAGAATCAGATTTCTCCCAATAATCCCCTCCTTTCACCGCTGGGTGAAATACAACAAGTCTTCTCACAGAAGTACAGACAAAATTCAAATGTCCGACCAAAGCAGGTGTCTGCTCAAAAGTCCATATTCGCATCGATTTACAAGAATTCTCTGTGATTGTAGTTGACTAATTACACATTCAAAAGTTGTGCTCATAAGGATGTTTCAATCATTGCACAGCTGCGTTTGAAATGATATATTAATTACCACTCTCTTCAATGACATTTAAGTAAAATCAAAATGACGTAATTTGTAGATCTTCAATAATGAAAAGGAAATGAACACGAGATACTGAGTATTGGTCGTCAGATTGTGTAGCTGTCTGCAGTTAACAGAGCCAATCTCGTCAAGTATGTCTGATACTGGACATGGGATTTGAACTAGAACACAATATAGAGATCATAGTGGCTATTTTTGCATGCAAATGTACGACCACAAAGGTCACAGAAATCGTATTTCTTTCATACAAAAGACTGAATGTCAGAACCTCTAACAATGTACCACATGCAATTGTGCATATCTCTATGTATTTTAATTTTAATAACTGTCACAGTAAAAGGTGAATACAATGATGTACTATTACCAGAGCATATGGAATACATGTATTTGGACTAAAATTTTCAGTAGTTTTGGCACAAAATGCATGTACAATCAGAAATTTAACACAACCTTTCCTAAAAGATAAGTATTGCCCTGTTGAGAATTGTTTTTGGTTCAAAAACATTGCCCAGTTGCTGCTATAAACTGTAAAGCATTATTTTTTTATGCTTGAAGAAAAAACTCAATACACCACAAAAGCATTTTCTACATTTTTGATTCCATTTTTTATTAGGCCAAGGACCTAAATCCAGGAATCCTAGCTCTGCTAGTTTCTCTCATGATAAACAATTTGTGGAAACAATGAAGCAGGATCCGGAATAATGCCGCTTGTCTAATTGGATTCAGTCGCCTCATTAATTGTGTAAGAAGCAGACAAAAGACGAGGAGGATTTCAAGGTTTTTCAATAGATCTAGTGTAAAAAGTTCCTAGCTATGGAATGGAAAAGATGAAACACATTAGTTCTTGACACACATTTAAGATTTGACATTTCTAAGGAAAGAAATACGAAGCGAACGATGCAAAGCTGCATTGCGTATTAAATGACAAAAACTGTGTATCCTGTTTGCAGGGACTCTGGCACAAAAAAGTTTCACGCCGCTCCTTTGGTTTGGAGAACAATGTAACAGAAAATGTATCGAAATCCTTACATTCTTCTGGAAAATAATTCAACAGGATCTGAGAAGTTCAAAGGCAAATTGCACGTTTTTTTCTTGTGTGTTTTTATTCATTTTTTTCATGCTCACTACTTGTACAAGGCGCGGCTGTAGTGTGTCATATCATCATGCACCATCAACCGCATACATGCAGCAATCTGGATCTTTCACTTTGTGGATCAAATTATTTTAGTCATTGACTTCGCTCTTTTTTTTACAGCTTATCGCAACTTCTTTTAACTTGTGACCTGACCGTGTCCCCATGGGTTTCTCTTTGGCATTTTGTCACAGTAGGAGGAGGTATGGTTTACGTAGCCACATGGTGTGTGTGCTGTACAAATGTTGATTGGAGGCACGTGTCGGCTGGAGCTGTGCCAGAAACCACAAGACCTCCAGCTGGCAGCTATACAAACGTCAAACTTATGTTGTGAATGAGCCAGTTACTGAAATAGTTACTACAAAATAAAAACCTAACACTACCGGCCTAGTATTTCTCTATCAGATGCTATATTTTGTTGTAAATGTGAGTAATTGTGTTATAATATGCCACTGATAACATACCTTGATCCTAAATTTACATCAGAGATCCGTCTGATGTAAAAGTTCCCAGTATGGGATTTTAGCTCATGTATTGAGTACAAATCTCTTTGTACTTTATCAACTTTTCTTTTAAACCTAATGACAAGAGAAAAAGGGTCAGTTCAGGGCATAATACTTCTTTCTATGCGCTGATGTGTGTGTATTTAGTATTTACTTGTCTGCTTATGGGTTTTATCCCCATTTCTATGTAAACATAGCGGTGCACGGCCTTGAGTAGTTTACTCAATATCTTTAGATTAGCGCAGGTTAAGCAGTGCGGTGACTGTGTGTTCAGTTACGTACCACAGTGGTCTCTGGTGAAACTCTCTTAGCTTTAATACATGATATTTCTTGCATTTTTTGGTTAGAAATTCTGACAAATTCAAGTACAAAAAGAAAGCATAACCAGATATTGGTTTAGTCGTTTCCAATCTTTTATCCCTTCATTCTTTTACCAAAAGCAAGAACGCTAATAAGTAAAATTGAAGAGACTCAACAACATTCTGCATGACGTTTTGTCGAATTTAGGAGGGCAAAAGAGGTCATTTATAAAAATCTACGAACACTAATGGCATGGGCTTCAAGTGGTTCAACAAGCCAAACAGACATCTACTCAATCTTCCTAAATGATCGGGCATGTTCCATCCGGACTAAAGTCTGGAATGGAACTCTGGAAGAGTAAAAAGTCAAGTGTGTAATAATATAACTCACCTTAGTTTTCGATAAAATTACAGGGTTAACTTTCAATTTCAGAATCTTTATTTTCATATCACATGAAAAGCAAATAAAATGTTATGATTTGCCCACACGTGAAATCACAAAACAAGAATTTCACAGAATTTTGTTGTGACTTTTTTCCAGAATCAGTGAGATGTAGATCTAAGATCAAAATCCATGACCAAACAGAAATGTTACTCGGATACTATTTTATGTACAGGGTAGATCTCTATTTTAAGCAAAAATTCTTACCTTCGGAAGAGGACTTCTAAATTCTTCAACAGCTATTGGAAGATAATCCAGAACAAAGACACTATGTGTAGCAATTGTGCATGCACTTCCTGCTTCAACGAGGAGTGAATCTAACTGAGACATTCGCACAGTTGCTCCCCAACTGTTCTCCCAGTGTCAAGTTCTAAACCTATGGTCGAAAAGGCGCCCAAGCTGTCTCTGCTTCAACGTGGCAACATTACTCATAAGTATGGTGCACACTTGGAAAAAACTCTTGAATCTTTTCTTCCCTGCCTAGTGTCAAAATGTCAAACGTCTATTGTTTTAGTTTTCCAGAACGTAAGCATGTAAATTGTCAATAGGTTTTTACATCAAACTCTGCCGCACCAGGCTGTCTCTGTTTAAAGAACACTGCTTAATACATGAGGAGTATATATTTCTTCAATTGCAGTTTAGAGTTCAGGAAAAGGAGCTGATCTCCCAGATCAAACAAATATCATGAGCGATTTTGGCGCTGTAGGCTTAAAAACCGTGGGCAGGCGTAATTTTTGACATGCAAAAGACTCATGTCTAAAATGTCAGAAGAAAAAACAATACGTATGTGTAAGGGTTCCAGGGTTTCACCTTTTGCGGTCTTTACCCATTCATTACAGCTATTTGCAGCAACACAAGAAAATCTAGTTCGTGGTTTATTGTCTTTGGTGATACTTTTAATGATGGTTTCCACGGCAAAACCTTAGATATTTCTGAAGGGTGCACCATTAAATTGCACAGAAATTGAACAATGTTAACGACACAGGTTCATGATGATCAGATAGATGGATTAGAACAATTGACCTTCCTTTCCTGATCCAAGTTGGTTTACAAACCACTGAGATGTTGTTCAGCCAATACAAATAAAAATACAAGAAAACCCGACCCTCATGAAGTAACTTTTTGTGCAGTTTCTGGTTGAGACGTTGTCAATATCTATAGTTTCGGTCGCTTGTTTGTAAATTATTTTCACCAACATCTCTAATGTTAACGACACAGGTTCATGATGATCAGATAGATGCATCAGAACAATTCCTTTCCTAATCCAAGTTGGTTTACAAACCACTGATTCTGGATCTAAAATCTTGTTCTTGTAAAGTCTCCTCGACTCATTAAACACGGAGACCAGCATTGTCAATAAAGATGCGAATTTCATATAATTTACTTGTCTTTTACCCAAAAAACCGACTAGAATAACAAATGGCCACAAATATTCTAGTTAAAAAACTGTATTTACGTTTCGCATAAAACACCCGGGGGGGGGCTTCATTTGTTGTTTTTTGTTTTTTTCTCTAGTGTAGCATTTTGCAACAGTTAAGTCATCACATGGATGGAATTCCTGACAAATAATTGTAATCCTGACAAATGATAATGACCTTTCTATACTTCAAGAAAAGTCCAAACAATCTTCACTGGCCTTGAGTTAAACGCTCATTTTGCTTACTGGAGTTGAGCCAACGGCAGTCTGTTTTGAGTTCCATGCCAAGAACTTAATTGAATCTTGACTAATACTAATTATTGTTTTACTTAATCCTTTTGGTATTGGTGTAAATATTTAGGATGTAAATAGCCTATTTAGCTACAAGACCACCACTGTGCTAGCAACTTGTTGATAGCTACTTTCTGTAAAACAAGGACATAAAACAGTACTAAAATTTAAGCTTGTTTGCATGAAGACCAGCATAATGTTCATTGAATTCAGTTGCGGAGAACTTATACATTTTTGATACCTTTTCAAAAAGACGAAACTCAAAAATGGAGCCAAGACAAATGCAATATACACCACTGCCTTTGGGGCCTTGTTGAGGCAGCATCTGTCGGTGGTGCCACCTGTTCTTGCCTGAACAGATTTTCCGTGATTTTTTTCAGAGCTGCAGACTGATTTTGATACCCCATCCCCAAATTCCTGCAGGTGGCAGCACCCTACAAAGTGCTGATGCTCCACAAACTCATGTCACCTTGAGGAAAATAAGAGTGGGGGATAGAGTGAGCTAGGGGAGGGGTATCAAAATCATTCGGCAGCTCTTGCTGCACTCTGGAGGATATAAAGTGACCTGGGGATCATTATGCAGCTCTGAAGAAGTTGTCCGTGCATAGCAGTGTCACCTCACCCGGACATTGGGGTATCAGCTAGTTACCTATTATACACAGAAGCGGGAAAGGAAGGTCCTGGTACTCTTTATCCCGTCCTACATTTCTTGTGTCAAGGTGTGAGATACAAATTCTGAAGACAGTTCAGAAGCGTTCGCATTTTTTCTTTTCAAATGTATTCTAATTTTCTGTGCCCAATAAGTTTCCTTCTCTGGAAGGTGCCAAAATTCTTGTCAGGGGTCCGCTGTTTTTTGAACTTTGAATTTTTTTCCTATTGTTTGGAGCTGCCAGACACAATCTGGATTAAATCCAGCGAGAACACGATCCAAACAATCATTGTTTACTCAGTGATGTATAACTTTGAAAGAGCTTATATTGTAACCATAGACTTGAATACATTCCTGACCCACATACATACATTAGAGGGGCAGCAGTACCGTAGTATCTACGTCTATGATTGTAACATATGGTGAAAGGCGGCAGTTCAGCATTGTTTATTCTGGAACCTAGATTTTTTTGCGTCTTCATTTAGTCAACATCCTTCCATCCATTGTTTGAAGATCGGAGAACGTGATTCACTCAGCCCCTAGAGCTGAGTTTGTTGAATAATTGTTATCGAAAGTGAACAGATATACACATGAGATTTACGTTTATCACTTCATTGATAAGAAATTTGTGGTACAAAGGTCCTGATCTCCGTGGATAATCCGATTAATCCGTGAAACAAAAGGATCGAGTCAAGGGATTTGATACCCATTGAATCTATTTCCAGAAGTTTTTTTTTTTACAGAAGAAGAGATAAAAATTTGTATCATGTTTTACGTCAGACTTGATCAACAATTTAAATCACGTATTCTATATTTCCTTTTCTTTCAGATTCATGGGTAAATTTCTTGAGTTCATTTGGAATTTCCGTTAAATATGGAGTTAAACCTGTGCCTCGTTCCTGACATTTAGTAACGAGAGTTCAGGGGCCAAGCTCCCAATCCAAGCAACGAGGTGACTCTTTTAGCCAATAATTGACAGGTAATAGTGATGTGGAAACTAATTACGAAAGAGTCAGGGAGACCCAAGAATACACGATCCTCTTGGAGAAACTAAGAGAATCTTTTTTCTACAGTGCACACATGTTTCATCGCAAAATATGTATACTTTCCCAGCAATTTACATAAGTTTTCTTGTGCAGGAAGTTGTTGACTGGGACGATCTCGAAGGATACGCATGGTATGTGACCATTCAACATTTCAGGAAGGATAATTACAAGATATTTGGAGGAACTGTTCACAAACTTGTAGTTTTCATGGATGGATTTAATCAAGATCAAATAAATGTGGGTTAGGCAACACCTACCAGAAATAGAAACCTGTACGATTAATGCCAAGAACTTCCGTACGAACCCAGATCCTCTTTTCCCGCTTCTTGCACTCCAGGTATCACTGAGGTTCACGGGTAACAAAACTACTTATCTTACTGGAGATCCTACCTGTGATAACTTTGAGTACGATTTACCTGGAAGAGATCTGATCTGCAATCTTCATCCTTTGTACTGAAATATCGTTTCATACCAAGCGTACCACAGGGTCACACTAGGCATGTATCAACACAGACGAGGTGTTTTATCACTTTGAATAATACAGATCAATGTAGCAATAAAAGTTTTTATTGTTAAAAGGTTTGAAATTGAGCTGTTAATTTTTTGCCATTTCTCAGTGAAAGCTTCAAAAGTCAGCTTTACTGTTTTCTTGATTACAACTGACATTGGAGGTTATTTAGTACCATTTACATGCTAATTTCTTCAAGGAGGGCGTGAGGATGAGCAATTTTTCTTTACCATTCAGGCCAAAATATCCATGATGAATCTTTGTGAGAGAAGGTATCATCTTTTCTTAGTTTCTCAATTACGTGAAGGATGTAAAAAAAATAGTTAAAAATTTAGATTCCACAGACTCACTTTCTGGACACAGTCACTATGCGGGCTTTGCAGGTAGAAGACGAAATGTTCCTCCAATTACCAAAGTGGTCATCTTTGGGCTATCATACTAAACAGGTCTCACTGGTCTCACTCCCGAGCCAAGAGAACGGAACTATACTTTCGACCTACTCTTTGTGTGGTGGTATCTCCTGATAGGAAACATTTACATGAAGAAATGACAAAACACAGAAACTCAAATGCACCTTTCATTGAAAGTGGTAAAAGAGTGTGAAATTACCAAGGTGAATTCATTAAAGGCCATGTATCAAGTGCAACTTTCATCCTGCACATCCAAAAAAAAAACTTTAATGTAACACAGGTAGGTTTATTGCTTTGTAGAAAGTAGACCAAGAACTTCCTCTGCCTGTTGTGTGTACATTCGAGGTTTTCGCAGATAATACAAACCTGGCATTTCTTACATTTTTGTACAAAATTGACATCAAAGAGTATTAAAAAGATTTCATCAAAAAATGAAGTTACCTCCAGAGGGACTTGCCAGTCGCATAGCCTGTTCACACTACGTGATTACAACTGCGATTTCTCTAATCACAACGAATGAGTTGTACTGGACTCAATGGATGTATTCGTACTGTGCGACTGTGACAACATCACCAACTTCCATTCAGTCCATTAGAAACAAAATCAAATCGCAGTCACAAATTGCATGGTGTGAACAGACCTTCAGACTGTCAGATCTTAACCAAGCCATGCTCTATTGAATCTAAAAATGATCCAAGTCCAAAACGTGAATTGGTGTATGAAACAAAGCTCAGTTTAAAGATCTCCTATTCAACACATATCTTGTTAGTAGATTTGGATAGGCATCACCCAGTCTTCTAAACCAGTGATGGCCAGTATAGTGAGTTCAATTCCCTCAGAAGATAACTTTATTTTACTAAAACCTTCACAAAAACCCTCGATGGCAATTTTCTACAAAATACCAGAAATGTCAGATGTGTGCTATTTGCGAAAACCTCGATTGAGGGTAGTTTATTTTTTCCAAACTGCCTGATTCATTATCAGTCTGACGTCTGTAGTACAAAGGTAGTATGCGTACACCAGACGGAATTTACTCAGTACGTTTGCAAACAGACGGCTATGGATAACTGGCATTAGCCTAATGTTATTAACCGCAAACACACGATGCTTCTGGACAAAGTTAATTGATTGCGCTCCATTCGATTTATCTTCATAAAAAGAAAAGGAAAGAAATAAAGATAACATTAAAAACCTCAAAAGACTTCACACGAAGATTTTACATTGTGAAGACAAGAGGACATTTCCTATTTAAGGTTTGCGTGCATCAAACAAAGTCTGATCACGGTGGTTTGCAACATGAGAAAAAATAAACTATATAAATTTATCAAGGAGTTGCATCCTTTTACTATATTAGTATAAATGTCTATTTATAACATTTTCTGAAACTCTTTAACGAGAGTAAACTTTAAAAGTCTCATTAAAACTTTTGTGAATAAAAGACACAAAAGCCTTTTTTTAACAAAAACAACATTTAATCTTGTGAATTTATTTGCCACTTGAAGCCAGTTCAATGTGAGGACAAAGGACTCGTACAGAGGCATTTAACCTTCCCCTTACAATCAAACTCATTAAGATTTTCAGGTAAGCAGTGTAATTTACCATAATTGTGCTTCGGGGGAAATAGGAGAAAACAGGGCCTCATTAGTCATAGCATCTGCTCATTTCTTCGTCTTTTTGCTGTGCAATAGGTATTTCTCAGGGAATAAAACAATAATTAAGATATTGCACCTGCCAGATATTTCATTTCATAAATTTCTATCAATATTGATGGAACGAGAGAGGATTTTTGGGGATGTTTTATCTTATTTACAAAAAGATTTAAATAACCTTTCTGCATTCGAATGAAATCTGTTCACTTAATAATTGCAATTGCCTGCTTCTTGATGGGAAAGATTTTGCAAACATCCTTTTTCAAGTAAATTATTATGAAAAGCTTTTAATGAAAATCAGTTAGGTCAATTCACACCAAATAATGGGTTTAATGTTTCGATGACGTTTAATGTTTACTGACGTAAAATGTATTTATATGTCTGGTCTCGAAAACTGAAAATTTAGGCAAAATGGGAAACACTAAAATATCCTTTCAAAAAGAAATATCTTTGAAAATGAGCAGACATATTTACACGGTGCATTCTCACCCTAAAATATTAATCTGTCTGGATGATTAATAAAAATAAATTTAAAACTATAATACGTCGAAATAAAATGATGGTGTCCGTTGAAAGAGATCTGATTGTCCAGTTCTTGTTGATTGCCAAAACACAATTACACAATAATCTCCTGAATCCTGTATCGATCCTGAAGGGATCAAGGAGAACTTATTCTGGACTAAAATTACTTGACCTACAGGACACGCAGCAGGACAAGTGTTCTTCCTTCAGAAGGAAGATGTTTGCCACAGATAGATGAGTCTACTGTCTCCCATCTTCACTGATTAGACTTATCACCACAAGGAGATACATGCCTTCTCCATGTTCTGGTTTAGTGAAGATAAAAACCTTCAAGATATTGTACCTTCTACTTTTTACTTGGTTTGGCATAACAGAAAAAAAAAAACAAAAGATTAAATACATTAAAATATTGTTCATGTCATAAGTAAAAGGTCAATTTAAACGAAGTGGTGGATCCAGGGGTGTAAGTGAAGAGGGGCCTACTGCATGCACTGTAGGGAGAATACTACCTATCGCAGATGTATCTAAAATATTCATTTATGCAAAGAACTTTTAGTACAGGAGAACAAAATGCCCATTTTGTCCAGGTAGTAAATATTTTCCTGAATGACCCTTTATCCGAATCACTGAACTCAATCAATTTAGTAATGTGAAGAAATCAATGATGCATTGTCAAGGATTGCCACACTTGTTTGCAATGAAATGAATTTAGTTAAAAGACATTTAGAAACAGCATTTATCCTGTCCACCAAAGAGGCATCCTCTGCATATGATTGGCGGATGAGCATCGATTTGATATATAATTGCACAGACACAAATTAAGTTTGGAACCGACTATCTGATTGCCCAGAACTTTTCTTTTGAAATTGACTGTGATGATGACGTAAGTGAGCAACATGAAATACTGAATACACCAATAAAATCTGAAGAAACGAGGCAAACAGGATCGGGGGTTCAAACTGGTTCCCACGCATTACCAATCCCAAAATCAAAACAACCCTTTCACGAGAGGAAATTTGGCGATTGGATTTGTGAAGTTCCATATTTTTTGGGAGATGGTGGCGAAATGTGCATATTTAAAAGACGGGATGTATTCAGCATTTTTAATCCTGCGTCCAAAACTGGCGAAATCCCAAAGTCATATTTTCCG
>JBCAUG010736041.1:0-11727 GCA_038406175.1 Haplosyllis leylae | reverse complement strand
AGAAAATATTTCCTAATCCTGTACAATGCAGCCGTAATCCTGTACAATTTATGACAAAACGGCCAAAATTGTCCAGGGTTATCAGCGCATTGCCCAGGATTAGACACGCTCATTAATATTTGGCGGGAGCGTAAAATGTCAAGGAATATGGCCGCATTGTACGGGAATCGGGTAAACTCGTCCTTGTACTCGTTACTCATACACATCGTGTGGGTCTCCTCATTATTGGTTGGCTCATTAGAGTCACCTTAGTGGTTGATTGACGGTTTTTCCCCCAAAATTTTGGGCCCATGGTGGGGACCTAGGAAGGCCTTTTTGTGGCTCAGTGAGTGTACATGGGGTGAGGATTCTACTTGGAGGTGGTGGGGACATCTCAACATCACATTATGTAATCAAACTTTTTGTTTGGGAGGTCTGTTAACCAGTTGTGAAATAGTGCGGGTCTCAGGTATGGCTGAGACTGTATGTTGAATGATGGTTGAAACCTCAAATAGCCAGTGACCTTCTTGATGGGTCTTATGATCAGTTCCAAATGATGAACAAGGGATATGTTCAGTTTACCAGTTTATTCCTGGAGTATACAATCTACTTAGTTGAGTCTCCTTTGTGTAGTGTGACCATTTGGTCCGGCATCTAAGCTGTTGTACTGTACTGTGTGGGGCCTTAAGTACTATCAGCTGGTGGCTTGTGATAGGCTACAATTGACAACTGTTGCTATTGGCTAGACACTTCGGGTGGAACCATGGGGCTCCTGACCAGTGTATGGTCGACAGCAGCATGGGTACTTTTGGTCACATGCAGTCCTCATTTACCTGGAAAAAAATAGCCCTGTGATGGGCTGAGGTGGTTTAAGTTTAAAATATGTCAAATAGATGTCAAAACAACTTGGACATTTTGAGGGTTTTCAGTGACCATCATATGTGATGTCAAAATTTACATCAATATGTGTGAACCTCATTATGTCATTTTAATCTTTTTGTGAACCTCTCCCATAATCCAGGTATTTGATATTTTGACATTTGACATCTTTTTGATAACTTGGTCATTGGTTCCAATATTAGTTCCAACATTGGTTCCACTTATAGGAACCATGAGCATATCTCTGTTAATACTGCATCAATCTCAACCAAATATTAACTGGACATAGATATGGGTGTATTCTGTCTAAGTATACAGTGATTTTTCCACGATGGCTTGAATTAAAGTAATTATTGAGAGATTTCAATTGGTTCCAACACATTAGTTCCAACATTTTTCAATTGGTTCCAGGGTGGGCTAGTTTGGGTGTTTCTAGATGGAGTTGGAGTTGATACTTGTATTGAAGTTTTAGTTGTCAATAATAGCTGGAGAATACACACTCGATTCTAACCTAGTTTAAGTCAGTAGGGAGACTTGGGTCCACTGCTAAAAGCTATTGCTACTTTACATGTGGGGTACTTGCTTTGCTTGTGAGGAACTTTCCTACTTTAGTGTATTCTCTGGACTTTTAAATTTGAAAAGGAGTTTTTTTAAAGTTTGTGTTGTGTTAATGCGAAGTACAATTTTCACAATATGAAGAACAGCAGTCACAGTTTTGCTTTGCTGGTGCTGTAGCTTCTTCCAGGTACTTCTTGTTGCTTGGTTTTGGGTAGAGAAGTTGTTCTGTCAGTTTTCTTTCTTTGACTGTATCTGCTGATTTCTCTTGTGTTCATATCATGTCTGCAAGTAAACTAGTTGTATTTGAGTGCTACATCAAGATAATGAGTAAATTTAAATTACGATTTTCTTTTTGATGACAGATTTTGCATTGACTGGGGTTTCTAGTAATGCATTTCCTTCCTGGTTAGGGATTTTTGTTTTGGTGCTGCAGTCCCTGAGTGCTGTCAGTCTTGACTGAGACCCCTCCCTTACCCAGGGGAAACTATGAGGGGCCAATGTGGTACCGTATTGAGCACTGAAACAATGAAAATGCTGTATTATTTGTAGAGTCAGTTTGGTCACAACTCGCCAGATATGCTGATCCAATCCTCTGGTCACAAACTGCAATAGAAATGAGTAGTTTAGAGTGGTCCATGCATCTGTTCGTTAACAGTGTCACATTGGAGGCCTTCTGAAATGAGAAGAAAGATTTGGAGTGTTCCTCTCTAGTGCTGGGATGTCAGGCATCCCCTACCAGAAATACTGGGCTTTTCTGGAGATCCTGGAAAGTAATGTAATACATGTATTATTTTAGTTATTTGTCCAATGGTGTACCAAATTGAGGCAAGGGTCTGCTTTGTGATGAGAAAAAAAATGTTAAAAGTTGTTGCTTGTTCAATGTACTGGTCTTTATGTTAGTATGGGGGTGTCTATTTTGTAAGGGGCTTGTATAATTTTATATTTTGGTGGCCATCGAAGGATGGCTAAGTGGAGGTTGAAGGCTATTACAGTGCTGTGCAAAAATGGATTGATGCACAGGGCAGAGGCTAGCCTAGATGGCTCATAATGAGGCCTTGCTGATCTCCACTAGCCATGTATAAATTTGGCCTGATAGGTTATATTTTGGATTGGGACCAAAAACAGGTGTGTTGGTTCCACCTGCTGGTTTCAGTTTAAAATGCAGGGTTTTGTATTACCTTGGTTTCTTTGTCATGATCTTACTTTCTCGCTTTTCCATATGTTTTGGTATTTCTTTCACATTCTTCTTGTTGACTCGTGTCCAAAATCTGGGTTTCTAGTGGATTTTGTCTGACTTTCATTGGCAATGAGATTGTGACAACATCTTGGGGTATTCTATTGTGTCATCATTAGGGGAATCCATTGTTTCTGAAGTGACACCTGTGATTGGTGGTTTTTGTTTGAGAACAAGGCGGCCACTGGTGCTGATTTAGCCAACTAATTCTCACAACTTCTCTGTGATATGTTGACCCAATTGGAGCTTCAAGCCGGTTTTTTGGCCAATGCTGGTGGCAGCACTGTGTTGCTGTCTGAGCTTTTCTGACAGAAATTGTGTTCCCTTTTGGGCTATGTCGTTACTTTATTTTGTATGTGTACATACAATTGTTCTTTGTTTTACTGTGCTAATGTACAGATGGGGTGTGCTTAAACTATATACTGTGTTCTATCTGTAAAAGAAAATAAATTCATTAATGTAATGTACTAGGGTTTTATGCTTTTACTGGGAGTTCCGGTATCTCTATTACTTTCCTGAAGTCTGTCGTGAGTACATGTGTATTATTCTTAGACCAATGCACTCCTATGCAGAAATCACAAGTGAAATCTTTTCCTAGTATTACTGGTCTTGTTATGTTTTCACACACTAGGAAAGTTTGTTTGAAAGTGTCTGTTCTAATGTCTATCTCACAGGTTATCTTTCCTCTGGCACCTAAACTTGCTCCATCCACTCCTACTACCTTGGGTATTCTGGTAGTGTTCAGGTTGCCAAGTTTTAATTTTCTGTGCATGTCACCTAACATCACACTTCTCATGGCTCTGGTGTCAAATAGTGAATTTATTTGGATACCATTTATGCATGAGGGGAATACTGTGCCAACTACTGAGCCTGCTGTATCTTTGTCTGTGGAAGCGAGAATTCTGCAAACTTCACCATCAGGGACTGTTGTGAGATAGTCATCTGGGTTGTATCTTGTAGTTAGTCATGCATCTACTTATTCCTTGATGTAGTCACCAATGACCAGCACATCAAAGATGAGGTCTATGTTTTCCTGTAGGATGGTTTGGATTTCTGCTATGGTTATGGTGGTGATGCAATCCTCGCTGATTTCCTCTGTGGCTCAGTTGGTGAACCTGGGGAGCCACTTTGCAGCTTCTCTGTTTTGAGCACTATCTTTCATGTAGGTAATTGTTTGCCTAAGGTTGGCCATCATATCTTTGTCTCCGGCATTGTACTCAAACTTGACATCCTTTTTAGGCCATCTGGGCTGATGTCTGTATCTCTGTAGATGCCTTCTGTTGAAACTGTTCTGCTGGGAGTTCTAATTGTTGTAACTGTTTGCAGTGTTGTAGTTATTGGAACTGTTGTAACTGCTCAAGTTATTATAGTTGTTCATGTTATTGAAATTGTTTGGGCTGTTGTTGGATGAGTGCCCCTGCTTCATTGTGCTGTTAAATCAGTCTCCTCTCTGTGAATTGATGTAGTTAACAGATTTGTTGGAAATTTCGTTTACAGAGTTTGAGATGGTTGTTTCTCTCATCGATTCTCTTTCAGTTTTTGATATTTCTTCTTGTCTGGCCTGTCTTTCAAGTTTTTTGGCTTCACTCATACCATCTTTAAGGGTTTTAATGTTTGTGTTGTCTCTGTAGATTTTCCTGCTGAGCTTAGTGGCAACATAGTTATGTAGCATATTGGCATAAGCCCTGAGGACTTCTTGGTCTCTCTGTCCTCTGGGGCCATGCCATAGGCTATGGAGTGGACAGCTGCATACTCTGCATTATGGGCTAGAAGTGTGCTGCTCTCAAGTAGTTTCATTTTTCTGAGGTAGTGGTTAGCTTCCATTTTTTGGCCAACATTCGAAAAGCTTTCTAGGATGACCTGTTTTATTTCTGGGCCTGACATGGTCGGGTGCCTGGATATGGCTGTAAGTACTGTTGGTCCTGCTTTAGCTGAGACAGCTTCTTTGAAGGACATGTGTGCTTGCAGTGCCATGTGTTCTATGTGGTTGACCCACATGAGGCACACATTTCTGTCTTTGCCATCAAAGATGGCAACATTCACTTGCAAGGACCTGGCACCTTTTTTGTTCTTGCTGAGCAATGTCAGTATCAACTGTGTTGCATCCAGGTTTGTGGCACGATTTGCATGTCAGGATGTGAAGTTAGGATCCAGCGGGCGTGCTATGTTTAGGTTTAGCCTGTGGGTAAAGTTGAGATTGACTGGTGGCACCGTCTGGTTTTAGATGTTGCATGGGGATGGGTGGCTAAAATAGTTGTGTCTTGGTGTGCTGGCATGGCATGAAGATCTGCATGTTGCATTGCAGTGTGTGATCTTGTTGCAATTTGTGCAATGGAGTAGATTGTTTCTTTTGGCTATGCACCTCAATGAAGTGTGCCTGTGTTTGCAGCATGCCATGCAATCGAGTGGTGCCCATTGGCTCCAGTCTCCAGAAGCTCCTGACTCATTGCCCAAACTAGAATGATTGTCTTGTATGTTAACTTCTCTGGCCTGCTGTCTGTCATGAATGTTCTCCCTGTTTTCATTGTTATTTTGGGGCATCTGTGTTAATCAGCATTGAACGTGGATGAGTGTGTCTGCCTGATGGCTGATGATGGAGGCTGCCCTGGGGTTTATCTGGGGCAGTGGGAAAACACACTTGTTGTTCCTTCTTTACATCACATTGTCTTTTATGAAGATGCTCAGAATTTTGTCTAATCTGTTTGATATACACTGTATGAGTAGTTTCAGGCTGCACTGGACATTGAGCTTTTCAGTTATGTTTTTGATAAATTTACAGACACACATATCTTGGATGCTTTTTGCATACTTGGTACTGAGTTCACTGTATGCCTCCAGTCTATCTTGAAATTCATCACGATATTGGTACTGGTTTATGATGAGGCACCAGTCATCTGCTAAATACT
This sequence comes from Haplosyllis leylae, assembly GCA_038406175.1. Lineage (NCBI taxonomy): Eukaryota > Metazoa > Annelida > Polychaeta > Phyllodocida > Syllidae > Haplosyllis > Haplosyllis leylae. The sequence goes on along the minus strand of JBCAUG010736041.1, from coordinate 6,171 downwards.
GTAACTCTGGGTTGCGGTGTCCCATGTTCTTCAAAGCGTTTATCAGTAGGTCTTCATCGAAAGGGTTGGGTCAGTACTTCATGATAAAAGGTACTGGCTGGTCAGAGCATGTTTCAAGCCTTCCTGTGGGTAGGGTTACTTTCAACTGGTCTACTCCAATGTATTCTTTCAGTCGTGGGGTGTGGATGACATACTGATTGTTGTTGTCACATGCCTGCATGGATAGTGTCTGCCAGGAGGGTGTTCTCCAGGTCTGGTATGTAGAGAACTGGAATGTTTGGTGTGTCCTCATTTCCATCATTGTTTTCTGGGTCTCCCTCTCATGGATCGCTGTTGTTCCCTTGAATATCTGGGGTAGCCATGCTGTTTCTACATGCTCTCCTAAATAATTCTTCAGGATCACCTGGGCTTATTAGCTGGCTGTTTCCTTGTTGCCTGGTGTACATCTATCACTTGATGGATGTTGCTTCTTCTCTGTCTCGAGTGTGACTCTGTTCTGTCACCCTGTCTTGTCAGATTTTTCTGCAATGTAATCTTGGGGTGATTTGTTAACAACTCATCTATAGTTGTTCAATCTCCTGATAGTGGTGAGAAAATCTATACAAATTAGACCTGAGTTAATCACAAGCACGCATGTGGGTGTTGCTATTGTGTTGTACTTGATCATGCTTTCACACATTGGTGTTGCCCTTAAGTGGCATGAGATACTTATGAGATGTTCATGCTTATTGTTAGCTATTGTATTAAAGAGAAAATGGTCAATTGTCTTGAATTGCTCAGATTTCTACTATTGATTTTGCAGTGATGCCCTAAGCTTTACCAAATCAAGTTACTGTAAAACTTATGGTTGATATATTATCATGCTGTGAAAGAAGAGAGAGAAAAAATGTTGGAATGATACTTTTGTACTTACTCCTTGTCTTTCTAGACTAAAATACATATGGTACCCTTCCTTTCTTGGGTGTGTCTCGCGGACAAGGTATTTCTTCCTTGATCACATGGTGCTTTCCTGTCTTGCAGGGTTTTTGTACTGGTGTCTCTTTGGACCCGTTGGAAAAATTCTCCTGCAATATATACTTTCTCGCAGAACCTTTTTTCTTTCCGTGAATGTACTTGGCTTTTCGCCTTTTAGTAAGAATTTATTTCTTCTTTGGGATTTACTCTTACTTTGTATTTTATTTTCGGTATCTATTTTACTGATCAGTACCAATTCTTTCTGGGTATCTCTGATCCCAGTATGTTTTTATAGAGACTTCTTAATATTAATAGATTGAAACTGAAATACCTGTTGTCCTTTTTGTCTTCTGGAACTAATACCATCAAGGCTGGATTCTCCATCAATTATGGGAGGTCTGTTAACCAGTTGTGAAATAGCACTGGTCTCAGGTACGGCTGAGACTGTATGTTGAGCAACAGTTGAAACCTCAAATAGCTGGTGACCTTCTCGATGGGTCTTATGATCAGTTCCAAATGATGAGCAAGAGATATATTGGCTAGACACTTTGGGTGGAACCATGGGGCTCCTGACTGGTTAGTATGTAGTTGACAGCAGCACAGGTACTTTTGGTCCCATGCATGTTGCTGCAGGTGGTGGGGACCCTAAAACCTAGTATACAATATGCTTCACTCACCTTTGCCCCCTTTTGCCTCCTTCACCCCCCTTTGCCCCTTCACTCCCCCTTTACCCCTGCAGGTAGTAGGACCACAGAACCTAGTTGGTGGCTCATTAGAGTCACCTTAGTGGTTGATTGAGCCTTTTTGCCCCAAAATTTTGGGCCTGCAGTAGGGGTCTACAAATGCCTCTTGCTGTTCTGTGAATGTACATTGGGTGATGGTTCTATCTACAGGTGGTGGGGACACCCAACCACTACATGTTGTAATCAGAGTTTTTGTGCTCACAGGTGGTTGGGACCCAAAAACCTAGTTTAGAATTACCTTTACCCCTTTTGATCCCCTTTGCTCCCTTTGCCCCTCTTCACTCCCCTTTCTTTCAGACTGCATCTCCAGCCATGGACCATGTCTGAGGGCCTTGGACCAACTGCAGACTGTGTCCAAGGATGAGCTTCAGAATAGCTACAGCCTACATCTGACAGCTTTGGACCAGCTGTAAACCATGTCCTAGGGCTCAGACCAGCCACAGACCATGTCTGAGGGCATTGGACCAGCTGTGGACTGTGTCCAAGGATGGGCCTCAGACCAGCTGTGGACTGAGTCCAAGGATGGGCCTTGGACCAGCAATGGATCATGTCCAAGGGCCTTGGACCAACTGTGGCCCATGTCCAAGGGTGGGCCTTGCAGCAGCCATGGACTGCATCTGAGGGCCTTGGACCAGCTACAGACTGTGTCTGAGGACCTCAGACCAACTGGGAACTATGTCCAAGAATGGGCCTTGGACCAGCAATGGACCCTGTCCAAAGGTCTTGGACCAGCTGTGGCCTTGCACCAACTTTATACCAGCCATAGACTGCATCTGAGGGCCTTGGACCAGCTGGGGACTCTGTCCAAGGATGGGCCTCAGACTAGCAACAGACTGCATCTGAGACCTTGGACCAGCTACAAACTATCTGAGGGCCTTGGACCAGCTACAGACTGTGTCTAAGGATGGGCCTTAAACCAGCTGCAGACTGTATCTGAGGGCCTTGGACAAGCTGTGGACTGTGTCCAAGGATGGGCCTCAGACTAGGCACAGACTGCATCTGAGGGCCTTGGACCAGCTATAGACTGTCTGAGGGCCTCAGACCAACTGAGGACTGTGTCCAAGGATGGGCCTTGGACCAGCTGTGGACTGTGTCCAAGGATGGGCCTTGGACCAGCAATGGACCCTGTCCAAAGGCCTTGGACCAGTTGTGGCCCATGTCCAAGGATGGGCCTTGCACCAGTCATGGACTGTATCTGAGGGCCTTGGACCAGCTACAAACTGTGTCTGAGGGCCTTGGACCAGCTGGAAACAGAGTCCAAGGATGAGCCTTAGACCAGCTGCAGACTGCATCTGAGGGCCTCAGACCAGCTGGGGACTGTATCCAAGGATGGGCCTTAAACCAGCTGTAGACTGCATCCAAGGGCCTCAGATCAGCCATGGACCATGTCTGAGGGCCTCCGACCAGCTGTAGACTGTGTCCAAGGATGGGTCTCAGACCAGCCACAGACTGTATCTGAGGGCCTTGGACCAGCTACAGACTGTGTCTGAGGGCCTCAGACCAACTGGGAACTGTGTCCAAGAATGGGCCTTGGACCAGCAATGGACCCTGTCCAAAGGTCTTGGACCAGCTGTGGCCTTGCACCAGCCTTATACCAGCCATGGACTGCATCTGAGGGCCTTGGACCAGCTAAAGAATGTGTCTGAGGGCCTTGGACCAGCTGGGGACTCTGTCCGAGGATGGGCCTCAGACCAGCCACAGACTGCATCTGAGGCCTTGGACCAGCTACAAACTGTATATGAGGGCCTTGGACCAGCTACAGACTGTGTCTAAGGATGGGCCTTAAACCAGCTGCAGACTGCGTCCAAGGATGGGCCTCAGACTAGGCACAGACTACATCTGAGGGCCTTGGACCAGCTACAGATTGTCTGAGGGCCTTGGACCAACTGGGGACTGTGTCCAAGGATGGGTCTTGGACCAGCAATGGACCCTGTCCAAAGGCCTTGGACCAGCTGTGGCCCATGTCCAAGGATGGGCCTTGCACCAGCCATGGACTGCATCTGAGGGCCTTGGACCAGCTACAGACTGTGTCTGAGGGCCTTGGACTAGCTGGGAACTGTGTCCAAGGATGAGCCTCAGACCAGCTGCAGACTGCATCTGAGGGCCTTGGACCAGCTGCAGACCATGTCCAAGGATGGGCCAGCTGTGGGCTGCATCTGAGGGCCTCAGACCAACTGTGGACTGTGTCCAAGGATGGGCCTCAGACCAGCCACAGACTGCATCTGAGGGCCTTGGACCATGTCTGAGGGCTTCAGACTGGTCTGTGGCTGGCCATTGGCATCTGCAGCTGGCCCTTGGCATCCGTGGCTGGCTAGCAGCCGGGAGTGAACGAGCCACCTGGTGACACAAGTTTTCACTGCTTGATATTTCTGTCTTACTTTTCTTGTGGAGGACTGACATTCAGTTTTAGGGAAATGGTCGTCTCGTTGCAAGAAAATCGTAAACTCTGGTCTAACCTGTGTGACTTTTTGCAGTTTTGGCAACACACACATAATTCGTCAGACTTGCAACTGCTACGTCCATTCACACTGAAAGAACGCCCGAGGGAAAGCGAAAATTTTGCCGCCTTTTCTTTGATCTTTTTCGCTTTTGATTCAGTTTTACCTCAGTGTGAATAGACCAAGGGTTCATTGATATTGCAGGGAGAGTGACGTCGCGTGGAATGAACACTTAGACATCCTAGTTGTGTGTTTATAAATATTGAGTAGCGACAAAGATTAAAGAAAATGTTCGCTTTCGCTAAGAAGTCGCTCCAATATAAATTAACCTTAGCCTACAATTATAAGAGATATTGATCTGAAAACCACCAAAATTAACTTTAAAATTAACAGGAAAAGTTCTCTGTTTTAAACACATTTTGTGATACAGAAAGTAGACACTAGAAGCGGATGAAAAATAACATTTGCAAAATGAGTGAAACTTTCTAAAGCTATTCTGGGGAGTCGCGTCGATTTGCAAATACATGTACCTCTTTCCTGGAGGGAACTTTGCTGTAATTCGTTTCAAAAAGCTGCCATTTGGCTAGGTCTTTGATGTTTGGAAATTTGCAGTCGGGCCAAGGATTTTTAAACCTGCCGCCATGTCTCATGGAAGGTTGGCATTCTGATTCCGAAAAAGCAGAGGCCATTGCAATTCAATCTGAAAAATGAAATAGCACTACTAAATTTGACTAAATCTTGACTTTACTTTTTAAATTATACTAATTGAAATTTGCAGCAATCGGATTTGAAAAGTCGGTTAGTATTAATATATTTTATGGAACGTCTTCCTTATTGCACAGCAATTTTTAAAACACTATTTCTTCTAATGATAACAGTGATAATATTTCACAACAGATGTTGTAGGTTGTTTTGCGTACTGAAAGAAATCTCTATATAGGGAATTTTCACTGTGAAATCGATATTTAATACATACCTTGTTGTGGCAAAAACTAGGTTTTTACCACACAGACTGCTTAAGGGTTACATTATTGTTCCATATGTTAACTGGAGTGAGACTGGGGTTGACCAAACACAACATAACCATCATGTAGAAGTAGCTGTTCAAAATTTTATCACATTTAGCAATGTAGTTAACATAGTTAACAATGCAAAAATCACTTTGCGGCACAACAAATGCCCTTAATAACAACAACATTTAACATTTATCACTTTTAACAAAAAAATACTGCACTGAGCGATCAAAAGCTGCTCACAACAAATGAAAGGCCTTCATTATAGAAGGTTAACAATATCACTATGATGAACATCACTACTTGTTGTCTTGCAGGAAAAACGCCATTGTACACGTATAGTATACTTTCCTTGGAGTGGATTCACAACAACTTATTTAGTATAATGTAAATAAAAATATTTAAATGTTCCTTTTAGTAAAGTTAATAAGTCCAACAACACCCTGACCTCGGGCTTCAGTTTAATTCCTTCATCCTCTGTTGTAGCTTGGAGAACATCTTCCACTATGTAACAGTGGTAATCCGTAAATAAAAGTTCATTACTCACAACCTTGTTAGTCCATTAGCACCTAAGAATTCTCCACTCCAGGAAAAAGTAAATCTGCAAAAGGGTACGTTGTAACTTCTCTGCAGAAGGAATGTTTCCTTGAAGTCATCAAAACATTCAGTAAGGCTGAAAGTACAGAAAAGGTAAAACTTATTTAATATGCATTTGTGTAAATGGCGTTTTTCTTGCAACAGCATAACAACAATATTTCATTAATGTCATACTTTTCCAGGAAAGTATCTGGTTGCATCTTTGATAAAATCAATGAATATGTCATCACTATCTCTCCTTAAAATTCTCCACATATATTCACACAGATGTAGGTACAACTGATCATGTCGTGTGTAGCTGTCTGGCAACTGCCTCTTAATTTGCCACCACATACACTCAATATTTTGTGTATGTGCCAATGTTTCCGGATCAACAAAGTTGTAAGTGTGGTTAACTGTCAAGTGATTGTAATCTTCATCACTTAG
>JBCAUG010736030.1:0-11727 GCA_038406175.1 Haplosyllis leylae | reverse complement strand
ACATGACCCCCAGGGAGTTTGGTGAACAACAACCCCCCCCCCCCCCCCGTATCCTGACAGCCTCCGTTTGCGTTTCAGTTTCCAGCTTCTGTTTCAGTTCTAGAACACTGTTCGTAACTGAATTAACAGTGTCTCGGGAATCTGTCAATCAATCTATCCTAAAATCCGGGGAGTAACACACTGTTCATAGCTAATTAACAGTATTCTACACGTTAAACAAGTAAAAGGACAACCGGGACACTGTTAATTCAGTTACGAACAGGACAGGACAGGGGGTACCCCCCCCTGGACAGGTTACATTGCGGGCGGTACGCCTCGTGCGGTTTCAAGCAGGAGGACTTTCTTCTTTCTTGTTTAACCATAACTTTGCTTTGTGATTTATTTTGGCCATAACTTTGCTTTTGGTACATAGATGAAGAGATAAACTGATTAAGCTAAAAGAGTTAAAAGAGGGATATTGAACACATGAAGAGTGAGATGAAGGGGCAGGTTAAGGAGGAGAGATTAAATTAAGGGGGGGGGGGTCCGAAGATGTATCAAACCAAATATGCAGAGAAGCAAGTCCGGTGGGGTGGGTGTAATTAGAATTTTTTGTAACTTCATAGACGCATGGACAACCAACCGGACGGACAACAAGTTAAGTCACTGCATTCTTGAGGTGGCGCGACTAAAATTTGGCTGTACAAGCACTCAGGCAGCAGCATGAACCAACAGAAAGTCGGAAGAGAATTATTTCATACGAACTCCATATTTTTTGCCCCTATCAAAAGAAGACTTGTTGCGACTTCCCTTATTAGCAAAGATAACCTTGTTACATGTGTATGCTTTTAAATACCCCAGAACACGAAGATTAAACTAAAACTAATGCATGAAAAACGAAACACTGCCAAAAGGTCGTGTGAAATCAGCCCCGTTGGGCCGAAATCTTTCTCTTCAGTAACAAGTTTAACGATGAAGTTAAAGGCGTTTCATACATTAATTATCAAACCCAACAACAGAAATATATACACCACTGCAGAGTTTGGCATCAGTTAGTTTCAAAAGTTAGAAACATTGGATGGTTCCGAATAAGATTAACGTCAAGTTGGCTTGCAGATTATATTCACAATTTCCTTAATTTATTCTATAATTATTTTAATTGACAGAATATCCATTCTGACAAATTAAATTCCCAACACTAGACCCCTATCTGCAGAAGAAAACAGACAAAACAAAGTATATTAATAAATCATATCTGAATATTAACATCAGTGAGATAAATGGTTTCAAATTGTTTCTTTTTTCATCCCTAAAAAGAGCCTTTTCTCCTTAGGCACATACAGAAATGTACTTAAAAATTGATCTATTTGTGCAAAAAGCATAAAAATAGTTGGTCGCGCAAGGCAGCCATATTAACCATTTTCGTGCAGCGTTTTCATTTTTTCACATCTGAACGGCAGCATGGGAAAAAGGTCTGTCAGAAAGTCTGCTGACCAATTGATTTGTGCACAGCAAGCTAACATTGCTTTAGTATCTTCTAATTTCGTAAGAAAAATATTAGGAAATCAAAATGTGCTTTTCACACTTTTCTTCAAACACAAATAAAAGTATCAGCGTGTAACGAATGAACTTCGCCTTTTTGAAGATCACTGAATGTCACGAATGTGGAGCGGTTTGACGTCCCAAGTCCGAAATCCCTTAGGACGATTTCAAAATGGTCTGTCACCTCTATTATTTCTGCAGAAGTAGATACTATGTAGTTGCGACAATAAATAGAACATTTGATAATTCTTATGTAACACAATTTTTCAATCATTCAAGGATATGAAGGGTTAATACCTTGCCATGATAGAGAAGACAATAATCATGTGGGAAGTTGAACTTTAGAAATTGTTCTAACCTTTCTTCCATCACGCAACACAGATTCAGCAGTGTTCGTGGGTTTCTAGGCTCCGAATAGTTGTACAGTCATTGCGTGTTCGTTCGTTCGTCACCGTTAGTGGTGTATTTGGGTATAAATTATACATATACCGCTATTATATTATTTATAATCACTGTGTTCCAAAAAATGGACCGTAGACAGTCCGTCGTAGAATTTTAACTTGGTTAATAAAATATGTAAAACTGCAAATTAAAAAGCTGCATCCACATAAAGTAATTAAATGCCGTGAAAGTTTCACGAGGTGGCTCGTTCGTGGAGTGGACACTTCCGCTGACATGTCCGTGGACACTTCTGAGGCTGTCCACAGACACTTCTGAGGCTGTCTGCAGACACTTCTTAGGCTGTCCATGGACACTTCTGAGGCTGTCCATGGACACTTCTGCAGACATTTCTGAGGCTGTCTGTGGACACTTCTACAGACAATTCTGAGGCTGTCCATGGACACTTCAGCAGACATGTCTGCAGACACTTCTGAGGCTGTCCATGGACACTTCAGCAGACATGTCTGCAGACACTTCTGAGGCTGTCCACCGACATTTCTGAGGCCATCTGAGGACACTTCTGCAGACACTCTTTTACTCTAACTTCTGCAGACACTTCTGAGGCTGTCCATGGACACTTCTGAGGCTGTCCATGGACACTTCCATGGACACTTCTGAGGCCATCTGAGGACACTTCTGCAGACACTCTAACTCTTACCCTAAACCCTAGTATACAATGCATTTCTCTCCCCTTCACCCCCCTTTGCCCCCACCACCACTGTATGTTGTAATTGAACTTTTTGTGGTCACAGGTGGTGGGGAGTGAAGGGGGTGGAGGGGAGCAAAGGGGAGTGAAGGGGGACAAAGGGGAGCAAAGGGGGGTGAAGGGGAGCAAAGCGCATTGTATACTAGATTTTAGGGTCCCCACCACCTGTGGCCAAAAAAAGTTCAATTAAATATTATTGTGTTGAGGTGTCCCCACCACCCACAAGTAGAATCCTCACCTCATATAGATTCACTGAGCCACAAAAGGCCTTCATAGGTCCCCACCACGAACCCAAAATTTTGGGGCAAAAACCATCAATTAACCACTAAGGTGACTCTAACGAGCCATCAATAAATTTACCGTACTCCCTCCCCTTTAATTTAAATTCGAAACGAACTATTTGCCTCCGATAAAGAAAATCAGATAAAATTCAGACTTTATCTCCAATAAAAAAATCAGATAAAAAACTCCAAACGAAAATTTAAAAAATCACTTTTCAACATTAAAGTACGTCTGACATGATCTTTGCTCTACAGAGATACAACTAGACAACTACGTAACCTGTCCAGGGTTGTTACTTTATAGTTAGAATCCTGACAAAATAACGATAAAAAGTAAATACTTCATCGCATCGACAGAAAAAAAAAACTTGATATTTACGGTGAAACGAAATACAGCTGTTTTGTCTTCAGATAAAATCTGATGATGTTCCATGAAAAAGAACAAACAAAATCCCCTGATGCTGCAAGACATGATGCTAACCTCCCTTCTCTTCACGTTTCTCAGAGTTGATGCAATTTCAATGACGCTAAAAATAACAAACATGGAGATCTAGGAAATAAGTTTCCACTGAACTTTAAAATTTTCCATTATCAATTAAATTTTTACGCATATCAGACCAGGTTTATCTCTTATTTATAAATCATCTATCAACTGTCAAATGAATTTTGATATGAATGATTTAATCGGTAAGTCGTTTGCCAATATCAATGTCATCTACGAAAAAATGAAAAAGGTCATGTATAATATTTTCATTAATAAACTTGTATTTTACAATAGGCATCATGTACATCTTTCCTTGTACAAAACAACAAACTTGTACATGTATTTGGCAATGTAAGGCAAAATGTACATTGAAACAATCTTTCTCATAACGTCGCTTTTTTTTCAGTGAAAATTCCACAAAGGTTGAAGGTTGATGTCACACACGCACACACACACACTGAAATTTCACCGAGTCGAGAAAATATGCATAGAAAAGGCCACCTTGCTAAAAACGACAACCACATCACTATCCCTATATTTACGAAAACCACGTTATTTTGCCACCGAATAGGTGGTCCGTTACAAGAGGTGAGGTTTCGATGCAGACAATTGTGCCTCATCTGCCCCATCGATTGGAGCATAGTGAAAAGCAAAAGACACTAAAAGTAATCTGTACACAAAGGTGACCTGCGGTTAAAATCTGTCTAAATCTTGACATCGTGCAACACTCATTGATATTTTGGAAAGCATCAACAACAATTAGCAAAACCTATTTTCCCTTCACTCAATTCTATTTTCCCAAAATGTAGTTGGGACTTTTCTTGTTTATCATATGCTCATATGAACATTCCTCACATTAAAAAAACACAAATTACGAGAAAGAAACTTGCAACATAATTAAATGCCTTGAAAAATATTACACAACCTTTGTGAGATCGATCGACCCTCCGTAATAATAAAAAAATACTTCGCAAAAATGTTAAAAAATAAACATACAATAAACATGGAATGTTATGTAATCTTCTCTGTACAAAATACACGTAATTTACACCTGTTTCTGTCTTCTCACCCCGTGAAAACAGTATTTACATATTATGCAGTCTCCCCTCTTTAAAAAATAAAAATGGATTTTCTCTGGACACATCACACGCAAAATATAGGAATAGGTACATTGCACTTATTTCGAAGTTTTTACACCATTCGGTGTTAACCGGAGATTCAACTCTGCTTTTTTTGGACTTGTTCGATAAAGCAGACAACAACAAAGAAGGAATAAAATAATATTGGAACTAGAAATAATTAGTAAATTACTAGTTGTACATGTAGCTTTCTTTCAAGTAGTATGAAACAAGCATACAAAATTGTGCATTCGGAACGAAAGGCACTTTTCTGGTAAATGATTAATCTCGGTATATAAGTTTTTGATGTCTTGTATCGGTTGACGCATTTTTTGCAGAGAAAAAGAAAAAAAACCCTGCATTTTAATTTGCTCTGTTAGGTCAGACTCCTTTCGGATGAAGCTGGACCGACCTGTGCATTCATGATTCACACGAAAGACACAACTTAATTAAATACGTGAAACAGAAATCCTCACAGGACAAGTTTGACCACAACTTAAATTGACACCACTGACATTTCTAAAAAAAAAATCGAATAGTTCAACGTATTACCCAATACATCTCAGGAACTTCATTCATTTCTTTACATACTGTTTATATCTTCACCAACAAACCACCCTAGTCCCTATGGATTAATATGTCCCCTGTCCCCGAATCGAGGTATATAGTTCTGGTGGAATCTCATTGTGTTCACGAGGGCACGTAAAGGCACGATCATACAGTTCGTATGTCTTGGGCCTTCTTGCCTTTCTTTAATTGTCTTAATTAAGAGTTCGTATCAGCTCAGACATGGGCACATTTCTTCTTTACCCATTGCGATAGCTCAGACATGGGCACATTTCTTCTTTACCCATTGCGATAGAAGCTAAATAGTTTATTTAATACCGTTTTTTCAGTATTTTTCCAGGCCAATTTAAATGGATGGATTTTTCCTTGAATGGCTGAGGGTGTCATTGAGTTTGTGGTTAAATCGCTCTTATTAAGCATTTGTGGCAAAATTAACTGGACTCCGCTTGCGAAGACTGCTGTTGGTAGAACCCTGGCATACTCTGTGCCATGGCCGCCATGTACGCCTGCTGTGCCTGAGCATGGGCTGCGGCGGCATTCCCTGAGCTATCACTAGTACCAGTGCCTCCCATACCAAGATACATAGGGTACATCATGGCAGCGTGAGGACTGTGGGTGGCGTTGGATTGCTGATCACCGCTTATCGTGGTTGGTGGGGTTCCCTGCTGGTGGTGCTGCGGACTGTGGTCCTGCTCTTCCTGCTTCATGTGTTGAGCGCCCATATGCTGCATGTAATGAGCCATGGGATACATGAATTGTGAGTTATTGTTCAAGAATGGGTTGGTGGCGGCTTTGGTGTCAGCGTTGTTGTTGTTTTGCGTTGCTGAAGTTGCCGCTGACGTAGTGGCCGCCTGCATTCCCGGATAGCCATATTGACCTGCGGCTGCAGCCATCATTCCACCCATTGCTGCTCCCATCTGTCCAGCTGCCATCATTGCCGGTTGTCCGTACCCTTGAGGTCCACCCATCATACCGTACCCATTGGGCATCCCGTACATGCCCATCTGACCGCCACCCATTTGCTGAGGTGCCATGGTGGGAAGAGTTTTCTTCATATTTGGCTTGATCTTCTTTCTGGGTCGATATTTGTAATCGGGATACTCTTTCATGTGTTCACTTCGTAATCGCTTTGCCTCGTCAATGAAAGGTCTCTTCTCAACTTCTGACATCATTTTCCACTCGACACCCAGCCGTTTGCTGATCTCTGAATTGTGCATCTTTGGATTCTCCTCCTGCATTTTGCGACGCCGGCCTCGAGACCATACCATGAATGCGTTCATCGGCCGTTTGATTTTGTCTGGGTCCGGTTTTGCTCCGGGACCCGACGCTGATGTGACTGGCGGCGTAGCCATACCTCCATCGCTGCTCATGGGACTCGTGGCTGACATCGAGCCATTTGGCGAAGAGACTCCGGTGCTTCCACCAGGAGTTGACGCTGGAGGAGGGGGTTGCTGTCCCTGTCCTGAGGGCGGTGGGGACACTTGGTTGTTGTAACCCATTTCGCTTCGCGGCTCGATAACGGTCATTAATTGGGGCGGCGGGTGTTGCACACCGACGGGTGAATGGTTGGGAGCGCCAACAGGTGGTTGGGGACCACCACCACCAGGTCCTGGATATCCGTGTGCTTGGTTTCCTGCGCTGTCCATAGTGAATTCAATTGCCTCGTCTTTCTTCTTTTCAAACGATGATGTCACTACTATTAACGTTCAACTATTGCGCCTATTCACAAAACAACAATAAACTGTTATGGCGACCCAGAAAAAAGAATTACAGCCACCGACTTCTAGATTTTGCACCTTTTCAACAAAGTAAATCCGTGATTAACAAAGCTCTTTCACACGACTAGTGTTGAAGGTAAAATACCTTTCGTGTAAAAATCACTAAAGCAAATGTCCTCAGATGTCACGTGTTTGTATTCGTCCACATATTAAACGGTTCCCCACGTTTGTCATTATCGTTTTACGTTTATATAAAGAGACAAAAAAAATCTTCTCAAAGATCAACAGATCAGTCAGCAAAAACTATTCAATGTTCAAATCTGCCTATAAATAGGATCCACCAGGCCGCCTTTCGTGCAAGATGTGAATGCTGCTCTATTGCTAAGTTTTTAAAAGTTTGTATTGACAATGATCCAAATACATTGAAGCTCGAATCCGCAGGACTGTACGCATGTATAGCTGTCTTTCTATGTCTGTATGTACGCAGATGCCTTATATACAAGTATTGATAACACCTGATGTGTGACTACCTCTAGCTCGCCTCTTGATATAAACTATGTCAGCCTTAGCAAATGGTTTAGATGTATACGGTGCAGTATTAGCTACGGTTCACTGAACCGTGATTTTATTCAATAGCTGTCATAGCTCTTCGTGAATGTAGCCACTGAGTGAGCCATTACCTTTACTTTGGGAGAAGGCGTGGTCAAAATTAATCCGAAGCTACAAAATGTTTAGAAAATAAAAATGCTAATTTATCAGCTAAAATTTGAATTGTTGAACACAATTTTATTAATAAACTTAGTAGTTCTAAACTGAAGCCTTTTTACATTCAACTTGCACAAACTGTCGCAGGTCCTTTTAGAAATTAAAACAATGAGAAAACATACAACTATTATTAAAATTCTGCGAAAGGAAAAATTATTGAAATGTTTACAATAAAACAAAACCCTTTGATTGCAGCTTTAGAACTATTGAAATGATGCAAGTAAGTTAAGATTGCTCAATCAAAATTAAATATTCCAATATTCGAGTTATTTTTAAGAAAGATACAAATAAAATCCAGATGTCCCCATGATACAGAAATGTGCGTTTCTTAAGCTTTTCATGGGTATGAATGGCTGGCATGCACATTTATATTGTCTCCATTCAATCAAGCTTCGTCTTCATTTGACGCTGAATGCCATTACTTTAAATTCTAACCCCTTAAAAGTGCTGCCAATTATTTAAATGATGGGACAGCGTCAAATTAAGGGATGGCAACCATTTCCATACACAGTCAACTGTTTTGCTAAATAATAGCTAATAAATAAGTAATATATCAAGAATTGATTACCGATAACTTATGCACCCATAAAGCTTTTTTTAATGGCTACGCTTTGGCTTTTTGCACGATTTGACACTTTGATGACAATGAATAGCTAAAGACCTTGTTATTTAATATCGATATTCATGTTGTCTTCTCCAACAATAACCGGAGCATTTAGTCAACGTTTCCCTTGGAAAATCGTGATCAGCGAAGACATCAACCATTTCCGTCTAAAACTATTTTTGCTTTGTTTTTGTTTCACAAAAAGCCAAACTTTTTTTATTAATAACCAGTCCCAGCAATGACAAAATATTCATTTTCCAAACACGCTTTTTTTCCCAAAAAAACCCCTGCAGTTCTTTGGGAGGATGTAAAATATTGCGGTTGTATCATATTAGGTACGTGCTAGTTCCGGATAGAATTTAAATAGTCGCTGCCGCAAAAGTACATAATCTCCATCAATCCAATATTCAATCCAAACTCTTAAAGTAGACAGAAAACGGGTATTCTTTTGAACGTACTTGAGGGGAGGTAACCTACTCCTCTATATTGGCAGAGATTACAAAACACTTAACGCAAGTCATCCCATCAATAACTGACCATAACTATAAATATCATATCAATAATAAATAAGGCCTCTTTCAATTATATCAGAACAAAATTACAAAAAAGAAAGCAATTTCTGTGCCAGCCAATATTTTGATGTTAAAAAAAACCAGCTCGGAACAATAATCAAATAATCATTCACTTTAGAAGTTCTACTAAATCAATCATCAGCCTAATGAACCAGAAAATAATCAATCACTTTCTCGGGTCAATTTCATATCTTATTGATTAATCAAAAGGCTTTGAAAAGGAAAATATTATTCAATGACCATGTCGTCTCTATTAAATACGGAAGTAAGGAACCGAGTCTCCAGAAAAATACCCCCAATATGTGAAACCAGCTCTTGATCTTTCGTTTTTTGTTTGAAAAGAAATCTCTTTGGGATACACATTTCAATTCTTTCATTAAAACATCGAACTTAAGATATTCACCATAAAAGTAACTTAGTTCGTTCCTTTGGAGACAGCAAAAAGGCCAGCTTCAAACAGATCAGTAGTGCACACGAGGAAATGAAGGATACGATTGTGGGAGAAGCGCCAAAGATACCAAAACAAAGTGTTAACAAGAAAGACCTCGCATTCACATTACGAGGCATACCGACGACCAGGTCCTAGACTTGCTGATCATTCTAGCCAAGACCTATCTGGGGAGGGGGCAGTTGGGTCACCTACCTACCTGGCCTGGGTATCTGGTGTTACCTACCTATCTGGCCAAAGGGAAAGGGGAGGGTCCCTTGCCTACCTGGCTGGGGGTGGGTTGTTGGGGGGGGGGGGGTCCGGGTTGGCTGGCTGGGGGAGGCAGGTCAGGTCACCTCCTACTTGACTGGGTGAAGGGGGGATCAGGTGCCTGCTTGTTAAAGTTGAAAAACCTGGTTTTACCACTATAATTTCGGCTAAAATTAGATAAAGGTTGATTGCCTAATATGAAGTGATTATTTTCTTCTTTTTTGCTATATTTTCTATATTATACAGGATACTAAACTTAATTATGTGAAGAATTGAATTGAATCACTTCTGGAAAGAGGAAAAGCATATATGTTGAGAGATGATCATTATATTTACCAAAGAATTACTTTTGTCTAGAGTTTCCGTTTGAGAGTTCTCCATGGTTAAGGCAAAGAAACCAGAAGAAAGACAAATAATGTTTCTCGTCACATCTTATAATTTGCCATACATATTTTTTTAAAACGTCATTTCCTTTACGATCACCTTTTAATCAGTTTGTTTTTAACAAACCGATTTTGATTTTTTTTGCTTCTGATATCACAGCAATCAGTTACGCCGGTTTTTATCAATTGATACAAATCCAATTTAATTACAAAGCTCCATTCCATAATTTGAGTAAATTATCGTCTTAAATGTTAATACCATTTAAGAGCATACATCCTCAACTACCCCGTCGTTACACATGTTCACACACATTATAAAGAATTCCTGCTCTAATGTATTCCTCCCCTTCGCACTACCGAAAAATTCCCGCTAAACTCACAGGTGATACGCGATGGTCAGAGCATTTTGCTCATTTGCATGTTTATTTCCTATGTTTATTTCATTTTATTCAAAAGTTTCAAGAAAAAAAAAAACCATTTCGCTTTTATGTGTTTCAATTTTTTTTTCACGCATAATATTGTTGTTTTCAGTCGCGTATATGATAAATGTATTAACTCAGTATCGATACTGACAGGAAAGAAGATTTTATGTCTTCGTCCATTCTCATTCAACAAAAAAAAGATAAAATAAGAAATTGCGAATAAAGTACATTCAGGAATGAACACGGTCATTATTATTGAGTACCAACATTTCTTCCGTGGAAGACGACGTTCAACTGTCACTTGTATCAACAGACAGACAGACAGACATCAAGCAAAAAAAAAGATGTTATAACTGCACGACATGGAACTGACCTTTGACTTGGCACTTGACGGAAGGGTCGTCTATGATTTCACAGACGGCAACACAGCTCAACATATGTCCTATCAGACTGCGGTCCCATCCCGTACCCGTGGGAGCATAGGCCATGGACACCGACAACTCACCGGACAGGTACACACCCTCTCCGAATAAAGCATTCTGAAAAATAGTCAAGTTGCTTTTTTTTCGGGGATTGAAAGAATATTAGACAGCTGTATAATTACGGCAAAGTTTTGAAGTGAAAAAATAATTTTGAAGGAATTTCTGGAAATATATTTCAGCAACGTGAAGTATTCAAATCCGGAGTAGAATGACTATTACTACGGTCAAACATAGTTTTTACATTGCCACTGTCCTATAGGATAAGAAATTAAAGAAAAATCGAGTCAACATCACTTCACGACCCCGGTTATATCAACTGCACACTTTCCGCGATCTGTTTGTATTTTCAGCTGCGTGATACTTGACTGAAATTGGTTGGTGTACAATACAAAATTTCCAAAATATGGAATAAAGAAATGGTTTGTTAAGCGAAGGGAAAATAATTTGCTAAACTTTGAAAATGGGTAATATTAGCTCCCTGATGGTTTTTGTGTAACCGTTTAATTAAATTACCCATCAAGGAATACATCTATTTTTTAAACCTATTGGATGTACAAACTTCCAGTGAGTAAAAAGAAACATGACATGTAATCCAATTAAGTCTCAACAATAACGCAGTACCCTTACATATTAGTTCAGTCGACATCCTTTCACGCTAAATTTGCACCATTCTTTGATGACTAACTTGTTGATATTTCGGATTATACATTTAAATCGCCAACTTCAAAGCTCATCAAGCTCTCTATTGTTTCACCTGCCAAGTTAAATGCTCTCTGTTTCCTCTCTTTTCGAGCCGAGTCTTTTAATTTCGCAGGGAAGGGTACCAATTAAAAATTTCCGGTTAATGAAATATGTGTTTTATCCTGTTCAAAACAATGATTTGAAAGCTCTGTGTCGGAGTCCCTCCCGACCAAGGCCAAGGCCACTGCGTGACCTTGTATATATACCATGCCCCAGCCGACCAGC
>JBCAUG010736019.1:0-11727 GCA_038406175.1 Haplosyllis leylae | reverse complement strand
GTACAACTTGATCCCCTGTAATAAACCAGCATTCATGCCTACCACCACTGTGTCATTGTCTTTATGACCCCACGACACTGACTAGGGGGTCAGTGGCGGATCCAAGGGGGGCCAATGGGGCCACCCCTTCCCTCTGTCCCAGATAAGGACTATCTCTTATGCACCTCTTGGCTCCAATTTTATATTTTTTCAAAAAAATTTCCAGCCTCGATTCGCTGCAATCTACTTTGCTTCCGTACCCTGTAAGTTAATATTGTCAGGTTGCGTCAGAGGGCGTCTAGTTTGCATAACGTTCTCGGATTTTCATTTGGCCTCCAAGAGGGATTATGCTAAAACCGAAACTTAAATTTTACCAAGTTCCCAAAGTTAAAAGAAATTTGGGTTCTTTTGACAGTTATTGGCCAATATTGACAGAATAACCTAGTTTTTCAAAAAAAGTGAAAATATTTTCAAAATCGAAAGGAGGCGCAGTACTATTTATACTAAGTTACTAATAAAATACACACAACTTTATATCAGAAGTATTTTATTTTGTTATTAAATTGTAGACATTTTCTCTCAATTACCATATTTATTATTTCCAAACAGTATTAATCATACAGAACATGAAAACTTAAATAGGCCTAATGTAGGCAAAATAATAATAGAATCACTTCATGAAACATCGGTAAGATGATCCTTGTAAATAGGGTTCTGACTTCTCCATAGGTCTCACTTCCCCAAAACTGCAACCGCTTTAGGATGTTCAGGATGGTTGAACCACGAAGGTTTCGACAGCACCCGAACAACCATCGGCCGAAATTCCTCCAAAGTCATAGATTTGAAATTTGGATCAAAGGATGGAGCATCATATTTGTGGCAAAAATCGATGCAATCCTTGAGGAAAAAAAACAGGGTTTTAATTGGAACATTTAAATGGAAATAAATACGAGAAAAAAGACATATTTTCAAGCATCCGCACAAAACAAAACAGAGATAATAGAATAAACTAAAACCGTTTGACGGGACACAAATACCTGGTAATAGGGACTGTTTGTGAACACTTCTCGCTTGTTTTTGTCTCCACCAACATGCTCATAATAGTAATATCCCTGCAAGTTGATCCTCAAGATAAATATACTTCTATTTTTTTAGTATTTAATACACCACAAGCAATTTTTCCTAAGATTTTTTTTATAGATTTCAGATGGAGTGATAGATTGTTCAAAAGAAAACGGTAAATTCTAAAATAGATAATTGATGGGATTTTAATATGGGGAAGATGAACCAACCGTTTGTTGTCAACGGAGCAAACTATTTTCAACATTTCAACTGAGAAATGCATAATACCTGGAAAACCTCATGGTTTGCAAGGATCCAATACATTTTATCCGAAATGTACGGTCTGAGAAGGCCAGCAACTATTTCTCCATGATTACATGGCGACAACAATTCACCAATATCATGTAGAAGCGAGCAAACTATTGTTTCTTCATCTGCACCATCCTGATAAGCCCTTCAAATAGTTGAAATAGTTTTATTTTTCATTAAATTGAATATCACTGGTGTTACACTGTTGCACATAGCTCCTCCCTACAGAGGAGTGGGGACTCAACTACTTGTCTTTAAAGGGTGACAATTATAGTTACTATTTATGTACTGAATCCATTGGAGAGAGGACTACACAGAGGCATGAGATAGGAATTAGAAATTGATACCGACAGTGTTTTCCTGGAATGTCCCACTAGAACACTCCTCCTGGAATACTTGTGAAAAAAACTGCTAGGTTCAAGTGAGAATCGGGTACTTATGTTTCTAAATTAATTAAATGTCCAAACAGAGCAACATTATATGAAACTTTGGGTTTACAATTTAAAATTTTGATTTTGCCACTTTCGCAAGTGGCAGTATCTATTTGATAACAGTGGCTTTATTGGAGAGATAACTATTCTGAAAGAAATGTAGGTATCACAAATTGTACAATGCTGCTATCTGCATTTGATATGCATCAAAACTTACAGCAAATACCATTAAATCAAATTGTCAGCCAAAGTTTCATTTGTAGTTAGAACAAGCTATATCAATTCAGGTGAGAGTAAGCCTTTATCCTCTGCTTTAAAGTGTGCCAAAAGCACTCAAATGCTTCAGTTTGGTAGTTTGCAGAGTTTATAGACACCAGGGTCACTGAAGGGGATGGGTGGTACCCCAGATTGGATACACTTACTCCCCTCCCCCTCCCTCCCCTTTGACTGGACAGGGGTAATCTACCTCACCTTCCCCCAGCCAGAACAGGAGTAGCCTCCTTCTCCTCCCCTCTCCTTCCCTCCCTCCCCCCTCCCCTGGGCCAGGACAGTTAAGTGGCATGGGCAGTATGCCTCTTGCATTCACACAGGAGGACTGTCTTGTTTTGCAGTGTTTACAGTAAATTTTGATGCATGTTCAATTCAGATAGCAGCATTGTACAATTTGTAACAGCTACAATTCATTCAAAATTGTTATCTTCCAATAAAATTATTGTGATCAAATATGGGAAGAAGATATTATGTTTGAGAGTAGTTTGTCATTCCATTAGTTTGCTTAATAATACTTGTGATTTCCTTCATGAGCCTTGTTTCATGTCTCTTTAAGCTTAAACAGGTCTCATTAAGAAAACAAGTCTCTTTGAGCAGATCTCACCAATTCTCACAAAATCTCACATCAAACAAGATGTGCTATTTTGCTTAATGAGACCTGCAAGTCTCTTTAAGCAGATCTCACCAATTTGCATGAAATCTCACATGAAATGAGATGTGCTATTTTGCTTAATGAGGTCTCATTAAGCAGATCTTTCAACCATTTCTCTTCAACTATTAATGCTAGGGCTTTCATCTTTTGCAGGTTAAAAGACCATATTAAGACATATCTAAACATTTTAGTTTCAGCTCTCTGATTGGTCAAAAGGCTAGTTAGTGGCCATTTTATTTCAAAACTTTTAACCCTCATATTTCTGTAACTATACAAAGATACAAATACAGTATTGCACATGCAGATACATATACACTGTAAGAGAGTCCATGTGGAAGGACAAAGTGATTAATGCAATTGCCACCAGAGGGCCAATATTCAAAATATTGAAAAATTGCATTTTTATACCCTTTAAAAAGACATTTAGATTGTTTTCTCCTTCAAACTTTTTATTGGAATTCAAAAACACATTCTAGGAGCCTCAAAATCCACTTTAAGAAATTTTTAACCATCAGTCACTTTGTGCAGCTGTCCGTTAACATTTTACATAAAAGTACTTATATCTACTGAATGAATGCTCACAGAGATATGAAACATTTGCAGCAAGAGAGGTACTAGTGTGACTACCTTAACTTGAGCTGCACAGATTTTGCTGATTGAAACTGCCACCAGATGGCCATTTTTAATTTTTCAGCACATTTTCACTGCATACATCAAGGGTAATTTCTAGTAAGGAATTCTGTTGATGCAGTCATGTCCAGAGAGTATAGATGAAGGGTTTTATATAGTTTTTTTACCCTTATCTGGTGTAAATGGCCTCAAATGAAGCAATTTTATGTAAACAATTGTACTTTTGCTTGCACCCCAGGTGCCCTTGCACCTCTTGCACCCTCTTGCCCTTGTCCCCTTGCACCCCTTGTGACATTGTGCCCTCTTGCCCTTGTGCCCTCACACCCCTTGCACCCTCATGACTGTTGTGCCCTTGTGCCCTCCACCTTTTGTACCTCTTGGACCCTCACACCTCTTGCACCCTTGTGCCTTCCCACCCTTGCACCTTTTGCACCCCTTGTGCCCTTGTACCCTTGTACCACTTGTGCCTTGCACCCCTTGTGGGTATGAGGGTGCAAGGGCATGAAGGGTGCAAGGGGTGTGAGGGCATGAGGGATGGGAGGGTGCAAGGAGTGCACTTCTTAGTGTAAAAAGGTCAAACAAGTTTGATTACAACATGTAATATTGGGTTGTCCCCACCACCTTCACATTGGTTTACCACCCATATACATTCACAGAATGGCAAAAGGCATTTGTAGGGCCCTACCATGGACCCAAAATCTTGAGGCAAAAAGCTGAAACCAACCACTAAGGTGACTCTCAAGTTAAGGTACTCACACTAGTACCTCTCTTGCTGCAAACATTTCATATCTCTGTGAGCATTCATTCAGTAGATATAAGCACTTTTGTGTAAAATTTTAATGGACAACTGCACAAAAAGGCTGATGGTTAAAATTTTGTGAAAGTGGATTTCAAGCCTCATGAAATGTTTTTTTGAATTCCAATAAAAATTTTGAAGGAAGAAGCAACCTAAATGCCTTTTTAAGGGGTGTAAAAGTGTAATTTTGCAATATTTTCAATTTTAGCCCCCTGGAGGCAATTGCATGAATCACTTTGTCCTTCCACATTGACAATCATACAGTCCATATGTATCTACATGTTCAATATTGTTTTTGCATCTTTAATAGTTACAGAAATATGAGGGTATAATGTTTTGAAACAAAATGGCCACAAGCTAGCCTATTGACCAATCAGAGAGCTGAAACTAAAATTTTTAGATATGTCTTAATATGATCTTTCAACCTGCAAAAAAATTAAAGCCCCAGCATTAAAGAGAAAATCTTAAAAGATCTGCTTAATAAGACTTTCAGGTCTCATTAAGCAAAATAGTACTTCTTGTTTCATATCAGATTTCTCGAGAATTGGTGAGATCTGCTTAAAGAGACTTGTTTTTCTTAATGAGACCTGTTTTGGCTTAAAGAGACATGAACCAAGTCTCATTAAGGAAAATCACAGGTGTTGTTAAGCAATAACAAGTCTCTTTAAGAACCAAGCACTTTATGAAATCTCACTCTCAAGTCATGTGACTACTGTCTGGACCAAACAGAGTGTCTTAAATTCCCAAATATTGTAAGAATACTAGAGATTTCTTCAAAAAATATTTCCATTTAAATAGCAAGGCTGTTTATAACAGTTCTACTAAAAATTCAAATTGTAAACCACGGTTTCATGTAGTGCCACTTTCAAATGTACCAGTTGCGGATCCAGTGGTGAGAATCGAGCAAAATACATGGATATACGGGGCAAAAAGGGTAATTTTCTTGCAGCCATTAATCTTTTTAATATTTTTGGGTGTTAATGACATGTAAACTACGGACAAACCTCGTTGCTGTCTGTAAACCATGCTCGAAGAGATCAACCTGGGCTCCTCCGTACATTCCTTTTTGACTTTCTAAAATGCCAAGAACTCTATCCGCCAAATGTTCTGGAGTGCATATTTTCTTGTATTCCTCTGTCGTGTATTCTATCTCTTTCTTGTTTGCTTCTACTAAACTTACAAAATTTACTTTTCCAGGTTCCATTTTGAGTTCCACACCTTTGTATGGTTTCTTTCTAGAGCACTGTTTCTGTCGTAGTTGTTCCACTTGAACGAAAAATGTACCCTGTTGGTATTTGAACAATGCCAGCGTGACATTTTTCCGAGCAAAACCGGTAGGAAAGTGTCCGACCTATTGATTTGGATAATTCATTTGTTGAGGCTCTCAACAGGCATAATTTCTTTTATTGCAGGGAAAAACACCTGATACATCGCGAATGTCCTACCTTTCTAAGGTCATTAGTACTGGACAGGAAATTATTTGTATCTTTCTTTTATATGGAGACTTTACATCACACTAGGAAGACCCCATCCTACGGACGGATGTGCGGTCCCAAAACCGGTGCAAACTGTCGCATACACACTCAAGGTTGAGCGTTCCACATAGGATCCAACCAAGCAGGCAGCTAATGACCCTGTTTGGTCAGACAGCCAATAAGATTCCTCCTGCACTCATACTTAAGACTCTGCACAGTACAGTGCAAGCAGTCTGCCCGGTCCTCGAATCCATTTTTGTTGGCATGTCACCAAGTGCTTCCCAAATAGGTTATGCTCTGGATAGTGACCCATGTGACTGGCATGCCCTCCTTGTCATTGGTTGCAGGGTGTAAACTGACCCCTTGTCCCTCTTAAACCTTTGACAGTCAAGCAGATGCCAGTGCTGGAGTAGGCTGTGATATAAAAAGCAGCGGATGCAACTGCTCAGGGTTGAGTCATAGACAAGTACATTGAGCAAATGGGACAAGAGCATGGAACCATGTCTTGTCATAGTTGGTATCATACCCTGAGGTAGCAGCCCCTACATAGCCCCTACCCTCCAGTGACTGGAGGACCCTCAACTAGTGGACTGGTGCAACCATACCACAATACATTGTACTCAATGCCTACAAATTAGAATATTGTAATCTTGCAAATAAAGTGCCATGGCTTAGAACACAGTTTAGCAAGAGTATTGACTCTGAAGTTATCTGTTATGGAAAAGTCAGTACTGACATATGTGAAGTGATGCTCTTGGACAGGACTATGATCCCACCAGTCCACTCAGTAACACACAACACAATGAGAAGTACACAACAGGAAGCTTAGTAGGTCCAAGAGAGCCAAACAGTAGTACTGAAGCACAAGACACAACTGAAAATAGGATACAGACATGTCCAGACAAATTTGGTTCTGTTAGTGCTGAGAATCTGACAGACGGTGGTCTATAATGTGGGATAAGTGTATAGGCCACTAAGGCCTGTAAAGGAATCAATCTCCATTGAGAAACAGTCGAGAAATGGAATCAGTTCCTTTTAGAATACCATAGAGGATTTAAAGTGCACTGTACATACTGTGAAGGAGAGTCCCCACTCCCCATTGGTTCTCTATGGAAAGCCAGAATCACACTATTGTGAGTGTATAAACAGGATCGATCCTCAGATAGACATCTCAAGAGGAGTTTAGTAAAGTACTGAGAAAGGGGGAGAGCTTGCAAGATGTACCAGCGTAAGCAGGGAACCAAGAATATCCATGGCTATTCAAGTCACATACAATAGGCACCAAGGGTGTGAAGCAGCAGTCTTGAACCAATGATGGTGTGACATACCACTGGTAATGAGGGACCATGTGTGAAATGAGAAGTGGGTACCTCAGCATTCACAAAGAAATCTTTATAGTGGAATAAGTGATAAGCTCCTTTCAATGTCATTGCAAAGGATTCCATATGCAGCACCTTTATCATTTAATTAAGATAGTTCAGGAAATAGTCAAATTCTGTGGTGTACTTACAGGGGAATCATTCGAGGCACTGGGCATTGATTTTAAAATATTGATTAATAAGTGCTTTTGTGGTCCTCTTTCAGAAACCTTTTGCCACATTTTTGGCATTTATATAATTTTTTGCCATCATGAACTTGCAAGTGTTGGCTAAGGTTACTTTTATGATGGACAAGTTTTTCGCAATACTTGCATTTGACAACTTCTGCATTTGTTAATGCTTTGCATAATCTTGTCAAATGTTTCCTGAAATAACACTTATCTTTGAACTTGCTGGGACATTTATCAAAGTAAAAGAAACCCAGAATTTGTTGATCTTCTGGTATCAGTTGGCCAAATGTAGACTTATTAACTAGTCTTTGTACACTTACAGTCTCTTTGTTGATTCGGGTTCTCTGTTAGTAGCACATTGCCACCTTGGAAGCTGTAGGTGCTCGATGTTGAACTTTTGGGATGTAAATGTTTAATTCTGGTGCTGGACTCAATGGCATAAACTGTTTGATATGTCCTTCAATTGTATTCTGACCATAATCTCTAACATTGGTTCCAGGAAATGTTGTTTGTTTTCCAGTAACAGCAGGTTGACATTCAGCATTTTGAATTTGAGGTTTATGCAAGATAATTCTGCCTTGATTGTGTTGTATTTTCATTTTGTCAACTTCAGCCAATTCAGTACTAGAAGAGTGAACTCTAGCTACATCTCTTACACTGTGTTATGAAAATTTGTCAATTTTTCAATTTTGAATAATTTTCTTGAGATCAAGTGTTCTTCTAGCTGAAGGGTGAATCATTTTTGTTTTAGAATAGAGGCAATCACTTTTTTCTTCATTTCATTCTCATTTTTTTCACTTCAGCAATTTTGTCAGGTAATTGTTCCATTTTAACAACTGGAATTTCTTTTCTGACATCACCAAAAATTTCATCAAAGTATCCAATTGGCTGGACTGTTAAATACTGGAATTGTTCATTTTCAGGAACACTTTCTAGTGATGAGCCTTTATTTTCTTCTGGAAGTTTTTCTTCTTCTTTCGAAGTTCACTTCCACCAGTGTTCAGATTGTTTCCTTTACTTTCTCATTCAATGATTTGTTCCTCTGGAGATAAATTCATTTGCATCAGCTCTTGAAGTATTTTCTCAGCATTACTATCCTCAGTATCGAGTCCAGTTAACTTGTCAATTTGTTGTTCTAGAGACAAGTTCAGTTTTGGAGCTTCTTTAATAATTGCGGAAATCTGATCATCATGATCATAGCTGTAATCAAACTCTTACAATGTTGTCATAGCCAGATTCCGGTTGAGCACTAAGCGACCCCAGTTCATCATGACTATACACCGAGCAACCATAATCCCGAACATGTGAATTGACCGAAATGGGCAACAGTCATGCATGAGTGACCTACCCACTGAGCGGCCTCCACTAGGGTGTAACACACGATGTGATACTTCTTACTTAAGGTATGTGTTAGCCCCATGTGGGCCAATTTTATGTATTGTACCATGAACTTGTAAACACAACTAGAAGCACTACAATAAACATCTACTGTACAGATATCTCAACAAATGCATTAGAGTTATCACTACAGTCAGCCAAGATGATCACACATGCAAGGTATTGGTATGTCGAGCGCATATGGACTTCACCTAATATAACCATATCAAGAGATGTATCAACTGGCACCATAATGACCAGGATCTCACAACCTGTGGAATCAGAAGGCAGAAAACAACACAACAAGTAAGCAAGAAGGAGAGAAACAATTTTTTTCCTCCTCACAATAAAATTCAAAAATCCCAAATACCCCAGGAAATGGCTAAGAACACAGCAAGAGATTATCTCAAGAGCAAAACCCATGCAGAAGTAATAACAGTGGAGAATAGCTCAAAGAGTTAATCCCAGAATCCATGAAGCATGCTGAACAATACCAAGGCAGCCGATAACAATTATCAGCCAGCTGCTAATTACTGACACCTACCTAGCAGAACACCTCAATGAGCTGGATCAAGTGGTAAGAGATATTTTAAATAATATCATAATATCGCCAGTGGAGGAAGTGGAATTCCCCACATACAAAAACCCAAAATTCCACAAGAAAAAGAACCTCAAAACTGTGCATGTCAATTACTACACAAAAAAGAAGGTGTATATCATCAACCACACTGTGCCACCACTGAAGCCAGGCGATGTTATCAGGATCGACCTAGGAGACACATCATTATTCTACTGTTGGCACTCGGAAAGGAAAACATACATCTGAGTTAAAGACCCACATAAAGACAACACAGCTAAATTCTACACTTACTGTCAAGGACAGGGAAATGGACATGCTACTGGCCTTCGTGACCAGAACAGCATCTGCCATGAGAGACAAAATACAAACTGGTATAAGAAATATAATATCAGAGGAACAACTGACAATTACAATCAGAAACCACCAATGCTACATCAACTTAGTACAAACAATCCTCAACAAAATACAATCAGTGAATGAACATGATGTGCTACCCACAGACGTGACAATGGAGAAAGATGAAATTAACAGCCTAATAGAGGTTATGTGAGAAAGCAACATAATCCCAAAGTGCAGGCAACTGGCAAACTCTGTGTCTAGTGAGAACTTTAAAATGGCTCACGAAGATACAGCCATAATGACCACAGCACAACAGGTTACAGACAATGCAATGACCAGTGAACAGGCCATCACAGAATGGGCCACAGCCAACCAATCTGAGACCAGGAGAAGGAACAGGGCTAAGTTCAAAGAGCAATAGTCATCAAAATACACAGGCTTAACACCTATCATCAGACCTGGCAAATACAACGGAAAAGACTCGGATGCCAGATACAGCAACAACAACAGCCTACCACACCATCCAGGACAAAACAAATACTGTGTGCAGTAACATGGACATGTCCGGACAAATGACTGAGAATGTACCCAGATTTGACTGGAAAGAAGGTGACCTCACCCAATTCATCAGTCAAATCAAATCATACTCCAAACTATATGGCACTTGCAAAGTGGAAATCACCATGCTACACATGCTCTGCAGACCACACAAGGTAATAAGCCATGCACTACTAGAAGACCCAGATGTAGAATGGTTGGAAATAAAGAACAAACTTACCAGCAACTACAGCATAACTAGGAGCAAAATCAATGCCAGTCTCAAGATAAGAGACATCAAACAGTCAGACAATGAAACTGTTGGTGAATATTGCATCTGAGCAAAAACCCTATTAAAATCCAAATACCAGTCACCCACACACTGGCACACAAAATACAAAGAGGTGGAAGCACACTTTGTGCTCAAGGGACTAAGACCCTACAAACTAAGAAACAAAGTGTTTCACAGGGTAACACAGTTCAAAACCTACAAAGAGTGTTTTGACATGGTAGAAAAGCTTTGGATGGAAAGTCACCACATGGAAGATGACTTTGCGGAATCCCAGAACAACACCACAGAGGTCAATGTAATCCAAGAATGGAATGAAGCCATCCCAGATGACCCAAGGGAGAGGAAATTAAAGCAGAAGTACAGGAAATATATCAAAGGCATGGTAGACAACCACCACCACAATTCCAGCACTGCATGTATGGAAACAAACTACAAAACCCAAAGTACCAGCAGGGCAGACACAACTGCCAAAACAACTACCATCCACTGGGACCCAGAAACACAGCCCCAAGATACTAAAACACTATAGTGGTGAACCAAATGTACACATTTAACAGAACAAACCCGGACCCCAATGTGATATATGTACCAGGAAACTTCAATACTGGACCCATCAACCAGAGCTGGGGACCACAATACACAACACACATGAACTTACCACAAAACTACATATACCCACAAGGGAACCCTCACCAACTGCCAAGGTTCAACAGTTTCACGCAAAATAATGCGAGCACAGCAATCAAAGTGGGAATGACCAAAAGTGCGGACACACTGTTAGAAGACTTGACCAAGCTTCTCAGCAGTTACAAAAAATATGACACACCAAGTGCAAGAGGTACAAGTGGCAACACCATCATGTGGTACATGGGATGTAGAACAAATTAGTGAATGCACCCCCAACCATGCTGAAGATTTGGAGTGACTAGTACAAAGCACAGCCATGCCATGAGGCAACAAAAAGGACTGTCCACGGAACATGAACACTCAACCATTACTGAAAATGGGAAAGGACTCAGCACTCACTGAATCAGAGGCCCAACTGACTCCCACCAAACCCAAAACTCAGGATTCCAAGAATCCACCCAAACAGGTCTCATGACCACCCCAAAATAGCATGACAGATGCTAATGTGGACCCCCAGGGACCCATGGAAATATTGTCACTACACATTAATGACATGCAGACATCTACCTATAATGTCAGCATTGGCAACACAGAAGCCAGAGCCTTATTTGGCTCCAGAGCCACACTCAGCTGCATCTTAAAATGATTCTATAACAAGATCTGACAAAACAAATTGGACCACGTTATAGATACTAACTCTGGACCACCTCTTGTGATCACCTCAGTGTTGAATGATGAACTCATCAACCTAGGATGCTGCAGACTATGCATCAAAATAGGTCCGAAAACATTTGAATACTACTTCCAAATCATCAAAAACCT
>JBCAUG010736008.1:0-11728 GCA_038406175.1 Haplosyllis leylae | reverse complement strand
CATGATTACCCGGGGATAGGTAGGCTACGCAGCGGGCGGTATGCCTCTTGCGTTCACGCAGGAGGACTTTCTTGTTTTTATTGACGTCACAACAAGTCAACAGAATAACTTAGATAATTAATCTATGTTTGATGTGTGTGGTTATGGTTTCGAGAAAAAATGTAATTTCTTATCAGCACGGTGCTCGTATCACAGTGTTTGTGGCAATTTAATAAAATGAAATGGATCATACCTGGACCAGCTAATCTCATTCTGGAGTTCTATTGTGGTTCTCCTACGGTTCAGCTTCCGGATGAGTAAGAGCTTCAGTACTAACCGGTAAAAGACTGGTCATCACGAAATTAGCAGTCTTTTTACTGAAAGTACTGATCCTGGAGCTGAGCTTAAACGAAAACACATTCTCTTGTGCAACATTTTTCTTGATTTATTTCTATAGGTCAGTGGGGCCATGACTGTCCTGCACTCCTTTCCTGGACACTGAGATATTTTGTATCCAAGCGATAATTACGTTCAATACTACTAATAATAATATGAAAAATATCTAATTTGTGTTTTTTGAATATTCCGCTGAAGCGCGTCTCATGGGAAATGTTACTGTTACATAGTATTTGAGGTGCAATGAATCTATTCAAGTTACATAGTATTTGAGGTGCAATGAATCTATTCAAAGTCCACACTACTGTTCTTACTCCGTGAGCAAAGTCTGCTGAGCGAGCTGAAATACAGCATAAGAGAAGTAACGACAAAGAATTAGATCTAAGATAGCCTGTAATCATCTGTAAAAATAATTCTAACTGCTCCATTACAAGAAACTGCAGAATTGTTTCAAGACTCCTTTGGTAGTCTCATCAAATGTAATTATCTTTTCATTTTCCTTTCAAAGATTTCTTCACACACAAGACTGATAATTTGCTCTCACTCCATAATTACAAATGATTTCGTCAGCACTCTCATACAACTAGTATGCTTTGGTAGTTTAGATCTGCCTTTGGAATGTTTTGACCATTAAAACTTATAACCACAGGGAAATCCAACAAAAAGCAACACAGCTTAGTGTCCGTCTTACAAGCTCCCTTCCGCAGAATGTGAAGAAATTGATTCGCCCCCCCCCGCAAGTGTTCCTCCATGTAGTTGCATATTTGCCTTTGCACAGAGGTGAATGTAGTAAAAGGTATTAAACAGCAACAGGTTCTAGTTCCCCTCTCTCAAGTAATTCAATGGAGCATGTATGTATTAACAGTTAGTGACTTCTTTTACTCGGGAACTGGCAAACCAAACAATTTAAAAAAATACAATGCAATCTCAACTGATAAAAGATAAAAGGCAAGTTTAAGTATAGTCGGTATTTCTCCAACTACGTAACTTGGTGTACGTTATTCAGACGTCAGGTAAATATACGTATCACTTTGGTAAAATACCGAACGTAGCATTCGCCATTTATGAGCCGACAAACAACCCACATTGCATCATCACTCGAGTTTTCCCTAAATTATACAAAGTTGGCAATGGTTATAGCAAATGCTCACATGGGAAGAGCACAATAAACTCATCAAAAGAAACTGCCTCCTGTGGCTAT
The DNA here is from genome assembly GCA_038406175.1 of Haplosyllis leylae. Lineage (NCBI taxonomy): Eukaryota > Metazoa > Annelida > Polychaeta > Phyllodocida > Syllidae > Haplosyllis > Haplosyllis leylae. The sequence goes on along the minus strand of JBCAUG010736008.1, from coordinate 10,152 downwards.
AGAACCCAGGACCTCTTGTGATCTACGCTGTTGCCTTGCTAACTGTACTAAGTTGACATTTGGTTGTCAGACTGAATCATTCATATAAAGTCATGCTCTATTGATTCTAGAAATGATCCAAGTACAACATGTGAAGTGTTGCATGAAACAAAGTTCAGCAGTGACTTGTATGATTTAGCAATTTTTTACAGCAGAGTATGCAAAGTGTGCTTCCTTTGATACAGCACAAGAGGGAAAATTCTGAAGATTTATCTGTAAATTAAAAATATTTCTAGTCAATTGAAAATCTAAATGTAACCCAATTTGTCATGCCATCACATTACGATGTCAACTCGTCAGATTAATTTCATAATTTTCTGTAACAAACTACTTATATCTCTCAAAAGTGAGCTTGTTGATCCCAAACAACATGTAGTTTATTAGGTTATTGTTATCACAAATTTCTAGGTGTATCCCTCTCCTTGTGAGAGAATTATGAATCAGGGATCCATGATCACATGATCTGTGGCAAGTTTCCGCAATGAAAATCAAATGTGGGGTCTGGTAGAAAAATCACACCGAGACTACCAACGAACACAGAAATACCTTATCTGAGTAATCTTTATCATTGTCAATACAACCTAGCAAACTCGGAATACATAAATATTACACTGTCTAACAAAAAATCTGATAAAGTGTTCGATAACAGCTGTCAATGTGAAATCACCCAGCTACATCTCTCATTTTTCTATCTTTTATGACAATTTATACATATTCACATTTGCAATGAAGTATGTAAAATGCTTAACACTATTACAGAGTAACACCTGGGAAACATTATGATCTGTGTAATCTAGTTGATTGAAACCCATAATTTTGCCTATGTTAATTCAATTCCAGTGTTAATGATACTTACGAGGTTTTCATCACTAAAAGCATCCGAGGTCTTTGAGTCCAACCCACTACCGTACAATGGATTGTCTTCCACAAAGGCACGTTTACACTATGACAATGATCCAGGAATGTATACGTTCAGGGAACACAGCATAAACTGAATTCAATTGCCATTGCTGTCACAGTGTGACTATCACCGCCTGTTGGCACGATACCCATTTTTACCGTTCCTGTAGCTGTCACAATGGGATGCAGAAAACTGAATGATGGAAAAAAATTAAAGTCTTTTGTCATTGCCGTCGCAGTGTGAAAGAGCCCTAAATTTGAGCGATACTCCGTTCAACAACATTATTTTCATGTCATCGAATCAATACTGTACGTAAATTCAAAAATTGAAAATAAAGCGGTGTCAAGTTGGCTGTAAAGTGATGAATTGCTACTCACTTAAATTACGGTACACGTTATTGAAATCAGCCATGCAGATTTTGTGTCACTCGGATGTGTTGCCTCATAAAAAGCGTCTGTATGTGATGACCTTTACAGAACTGTTCACGACAAGTTTACGTCAAACGTTTTGGTGACCTCGTTAATGTAACCAACTTTCCTTCTGGCAATTTTGCTTATTGAAAAGTTTTGCTCGGGTTCAAAATCAATAGAAGTTAATGGTGGGTCCATAAATTAGACAGGGGGACCATAGACATCAAATATAGATCTACTTAGTCACGTGAAAGGTTCACTTTTTCTCAGCTGTTTTCTTCTGTTTCCTTCAGGTTACCAAGGTACTGGATGGAACTTATGGTGTGAGTGACCTTCCTCCACCCCATCTCTCCCATACACGATACCTTGTCGGCACGCCAAAAAAATAAATAGATTTTACGCAATGTAGATCTATCTAAATTCCACCTAAACTACAAACTGCACGAATATTGACAATTTTGTTAATGTGCAGCAATTTTTTGAAGCGAATCAATGAATTAGACAAACACAACCAAAGATTCTAATCAATTCATCGACAAATTGAAATGGAAGCAATTCGATATATTTGAAAACAGGAATCAAATCATTTTGAGTCATTCCCCAAGCAAGCAACCTTTTGAAGTCTTTGTGTGTAAAAATCGTGAAAGTCTAATGCAACCTTCCCTTAAAATGAAATGAAATGAAAAAGCAGAAAAAATAAATCCTTGCTTTTCGAGTGATAGAATCAATGTAAGAATACATAATGTAACACGTTCTTAGATTACTTTTGGATCCAGATGAGCGAGCTACTTCTTAACATGGATCGATCTCCAAATCTTCCTCTGTAAGTGTTCAGTGAAAATCCATGAGAAAATGTCCGGCTTGATACTTCCTATCAACTTCCAGAGATTTTCGGAGGAAATGCTGCTGATATTAAGTGACACTCAATCACTCTACCCTGCAGAGATCCATTCTCCTCTTGACATGTGGGTGAGGAGTCTTTGAGAGGAAGTCACCATGTTGGCTTTACGTGTTCTCTCTGTTGCATTTTGGAACGTTAACAATTAACATTTTTCAGTGTGAGACAGAAATAGACAAAAGACACGACTTTTGAAACCAAAAATTTGAAAGAGATTTCTTAGTTTCTGGTCTTTAATTTTGGCATTTTGGCAAGTAGTATGTAATTAATGGCTCCCTTCGAGAAAATAATTTTCTGCTTGCTCCCCGAATGAAGATACATTACGTCGATTGTCAACAATTTCAACTGGTTTAAGCCTGGGCTTGAGACATATAAAAGAAAGCAATAACACGGAATTAGTTCTCTGAATGGAGCAAATCATTTCTCACACACATACTGCAAGTACGACATCACATTAAGAAGATTTAAGTGGTTTTTAAATTATATGTAGAACTACGACAAGCTTTTTATTTGAACTGTTTTATGGTATTGAAATGCAAAGCGTTGAATCTCATCCAAAAAAAACAATCATGCAAGTTGATAAGGAATCTGCTATCCTTAGGCCTCTTGCTTTTTTTTCAACACAGAATTACGTTATTGAACATGCATGCCAATCGATACATAAAATAGTAATAAAAATGGCAGCCGAAATTGTCCAATGAATTATCAGGCAAAAAAATAGGAAACAATCTTGGCAATATCTTTTGAAAATGTAATGCAGTATAGTTTTCTCTTTCAGTATAATTACCGTTTCGACTCAGTAAAATCTGTTTTACTAAAACGTTTCTCACATTTGTACAGATTAGCACTGATTTAAACTGATTTACTTGTCTGGTAAAGCAGCGACTTGGGAAGCAAATTCGTGGATGGTCTTGCCCTCAAGTAAGACCCTCAATCACAATTTTGAAAGCTTCAAACAGCACTTCTCTGAAATTAGTCAGGTAAAGATTTCATCTCCTAACATAATCACAGTTGTAGTTTGGAAAATTATAGCAGGCTTATTACTGAAATATAAAAATTTCACTGAGTAGAGTATTCGAATAAGAAATATTATTAGTTGTTACAGTGCAATCCAGGTGACATAGAAAAGTATTCCCATCTGGGTAGGACTTTATACCCATCAGGGTAGATCCAGCCCGAGTGGATAATAAATATATATTTGTTTACTATAAATCATAATAGTTCTAGTGCAAATGTATTTCAATCAATAAGGTTAGATGTAACTATATCCGGATAATGACATGCATAATACACGAACTAATTTTGTAAAAGGAAGGAATCCATCCTGTTACTGAGGCAATTTTCCTGTATGGAATGATGCCAGTTTCCTAAGAAGTGTTGAATCTGCTTCAGAGCATCCTGTTGCGAAAAGAACTTTTATCCCGTTTTCGGTTTGTGTTCTTTACATATTTTTGTGGCTGACTGAGTAATTAGATACAGATGTAGATCTAGAATGACTACCCGAGAGAAAGTTTAATTTTTTTCTGGTTTGTAAGATAATTCAATTCTGTTATATTTCTCTGTGTGTACTTAAAGTAAAATCAGTGTGGGTGAAACCCCCCTCGGGAAATTCAGGATGTGAAAGTTCTGACTTTTTTGTTACTATTGTCGTCTGTAACAAAATTCAATTTGCAAGCGTGCATAAATGACCATTACATGAAATATTGCTGTGGAGTTACTTTTACATTGGGAAGATCCCAACTATATTTCAACTGATTCCAAATACTGAAGGATAAATTTACAAATCTTATGGGAAGTTGCCTACCGCCATGCGTCCTCTTTCAAGATCTATGAATATCTCAGCTACATCAAAGCATGGGGACAATAAAAATATTTCCTGTTTCTTTGATATAAAAGGCAACAGTACAACAATATTTATTAGATATATATGTTTTGGTTATTTGCAGATGTTTGCAAATGGAATGTTCTCATGGAAAATTATCAAACTTGCATCAGAATTGTCTGCCAAACTCAAAACAGTCCAGAGTTCCTGAACTTCCTGTTGAGTGTTGAATCTCATGTATTTATTCAGCAAAGCATCTTTTGCTCCCTTCTTGTACAGTTGTAGTTGAATGGAGGAGTTTCTTGCGTTATCCAAGCATTGTGTTTGATAAGAGTAGCTGCGTAATAATCATGTACAGCTCTTTGGTCTATCTGAAGTCTATTGGTGGACTTCCATCCTGCAGGTATATTTTCTGTCTTCACTGTTATCAAGTGCATGTTTGATATTTGGCCATCAACATGAACTGCTTTCAGCAGGAAAAATAATGAATCCCCGAATACATCTTAATGACCCTTTGCTGCTTAATCACCATTATTTTACGTGACAGGACGATAATGTAGCATCCACAGTAGAAATGAGATCTGTAACTGATGCCGGAAGCCTGTTAGATGAGCTTTTAGAATGTTATCATGTCCCTGTAATCAGACCTGGTGGAGATTTATCGTTGAAAGTAGTTGACATCTCAAAGAAATCGATTCTAAAATCATTCACCTCATTCAACTTCTTTGGACTTGATTTAAAATTGGAACCAAGCGACTGCCAATTTTGGAAATTCACAGAGGCGGATCTATGATTTTCTGCAAGACGAGTGTCCATTGCACAAAATGTAATTATGAATTTTATCTCAGAATAAGCCAAAAATATATCAATGTACTGAAACGAATGGGAACGCTATTCAAGATTTCGAAAATTAAAATCGGTCATCAACGTGAACCATTTTAGCTCAAAGATCTAAATGCTGTCAACACAAGTTTCATTCATATCTAAGAGACTCACCACTCTCCTAAATTATACTATTTATCATCTTTCGTTAAAGTGCTTGTTGGTAATAAAACGGCCTTACCAAGTCAGTTTACCAATTGGATTGTTTGTCTTGATCAGTCGTACAGCGGAGTGGAAATTTGGGTTTAACTTAAAAGAGCCTGGCTTCAAAAGTCACGTTTACGTTGTGTATACTATACCGGATTCAATTTATGGTTTCTAACTTTAGCAGATTTGCACAGATTGTAAATTTGAAAAATTATTTTACTTCCTTTTGAGATACTACGACACACCTTCAAGTAGAGAATTAAGTTTTGGAAGAATAAGGGTTGAGTACTTACCAACATTCCAAACAGCTTTTTATTATCACAATATCAAACCTTTTACATTTCATATTGTACGTGAATGACATTTATCAAAACTGAATTACTGTAAAGAGCTTGTAAATACGAAACAGGAATAGTGTGAGTGACTGTGACAAAAAGTTACAATCTATTTCTCTGACAACTATAGTTTACTTGGCATGTAAAAGATTGCTCAGTGTCGAGATACAAGTAGTAAAGGTCATCAGTCTACAGGACATTGAATCTATCGCCATTGAGACGTTTGAAATAAGACAAAGTTAAATAGTCTCAGGCGGTTTGACCGTTTGTGAGTGGGTGAACAAGAGGGAAGAGGCCAAAATTACTATAGATCGATGTAAAACAAAAGCTCTTGCATTGTACGAAGTACGAGGGAAGGTAATGTTTTTACACGTGTGTGTCTGTTCACAGAGAAGGGTACCCTGGTCTCTGGTACATTCTCCTTTCCAGTGGGTACCCTGGTCTCTGGTACATTCTCCTTTCCAGTGGGTACCCCTGGTCTCTGGTCACTGGTCATTTCCTGAGGGTACCCCAGCCAGACATGCAGCTGGGAGGTACTCCAGTCATGCCTGTAGCTGGCGGGATGGGCACCCCTGGACAGGACAGGTAGGACAGCACAAAGGGTACCCTCTCCCTCGATGAACGCCTCTTGCGGTCACGCAGGAGGACATTTTTGTTTATCCTGTAAAATGTGAGTTCAAAAGGAATGTTATGTGTTGAATTCTGCGTTTAGATATAAGAAGAAAAGTGTGCTTTTGTGTAAATGCTGGAGGCACGCTTTTTTATTCCAGGTATTGTATTGAAATAAAAGCAAAGCATAATCAGTTGAGCCTCCATGTAAGCATTCATGGTTGATAAAGGTGTTTCGAAACGCCTGAGAACAACTGCATTCGTATGCTATTCAATGTAATTCTGATAACATGTCAGGATTGATTACTACAGTTACAGTAACTCCCCATTTTCTCATCTTCGTCATCTTTTCGCACCAATTTCCAGATACCCAGAAATAGGAATTCACTATTCTTTGAATTGAAAGTGAGAACATCAATTTAGCCTGAACACAAATAAGTAAGAACTAATTGTAAACTCAACTGAAAAATTTAACTTTTAAAAGAGATGTATTAATAATTTTCTGACTGCTGGAAAAGTTCATTGATACTTCGAATTCAGGAAAAACATGTTTCGCTCTAAGGATTAATTGATCAAATTGTAGACTCCTAACTGCATTCAATATTTGGTCTGATAGAATTACTTCCTACAAAGGAACCTGATATTACTTCTTTCATTGAAACTTTGAGGGTGGCCTTCTTTTTCGACGAAATTTACAGTGTTCAACAACAGCTTGTCTTGAACACTTTGAAAATATCTCGGGACGTAATTGAATTACCTGGTACGTTTCTAAATGCTGCTAATTTTACGCTAAGAACAGTATAAAGAAGAGCACTTGCAAATTCTAACATAAGAAATCTGGTTCAGAGCAAAAACCGAGGCATTAAGAGAAGGCGACTTCATTAGCGTAATTGGATTGACTTTGAGGGAAGCTTTGAAAAGTGGACAAATGTAATCGGATGTTTTCATTGAGCACTTTTGACCTGACTCTCAGATGTATGTTTGCCGCTATTTCTCCTTGATTATATTGTGTCACTCACCCGGATTGACATGAAAGAAATGAGACAGACCTTGGGTCTCCCAATTCATATTTCCATGTGCAGTGTAGCACAAGGACCTTCGAGAAATTGTTTGCCACAATTGATACCGTCAAGTTTTGTGTAATGGTACTAACCTAAACCTAAAGTGTTCTCCATAGCAAAGGGATCATTCGGATAATGATGTAATGTTTGTCAAGCAACATATTAAAGCCACCAATGGACATTTTCCTAATTTGCCTTGATCTTTGCATATGCTGAACATTAAAACATTTCATAACAGCAATATGAAAATGAAACCATTGTTATTGAGGCATATCATATCCAGATATTAAAGATAGACTGCCATGAAATTTAAGCACAAGGTGACACATCGTGATGCCCGGAATGGAGGATTGTGCCACAAAATTACTACATAAGGCAACATGCTGGGTAATTCAGAGCTATTCGTCAGTTAATAGAAAATCAATTCCACTGGTTTGGGCTCAAAGTAGACATAGTACGAACAAAAATATGATTTCATGTTTTTTGAAGGTGTATTTAAATGATCCTTATTAGAGACTGCAAAGTAACTCAGAATAATTGAAGCCCTTGTCACGTAACAGATAACAGGCAGTCACACATAAACTAGTCATATCTGTTGTGGGCGCCTCGTACCGACTACGGGAGATAGTCCACCAGCATAACGAGATAGGATGAAACAAGCAACACAAAATGTACATTAGATGTCCGCTTTACTCGTGGTTAGTTTCACATTTATGTGTAGATATATATTACATTCCTCAGTAAATCCATCAAAAGGGAATAAAAAACTTCACAACTGTTACAATTTTTTTGTTATGATGGCGTTTCACTTCTTAAATGGTGAAAACGTGTTATTTTTCACTCCATTGTATATCCCACATGTCGCATATGTTGATGACTTTAAACTGTAAAACTCATTGAGCTTCTTCTGGCGTACAGCAATACTAAGCAATCTTTTCAAGCAAATTCTATTTTCGTAAACGTAACTTATCCTTATTTAATGGTCTTTTCTAATGACAAACGTTTAACAGAAGTGAAAAGGAACTGATTTTGATGGCCCGCCCTGTGGTGGATGGGGAATGAACACTGAATTTGTATCTTACTTAAATAATACCAATCGTTGAAGCAGACGAAAGTTTTCTTGATGCTGCCGCTCATTTGTAACAGCAAAGGAACCTATTTATTGTTCAGAAACATTTTGCTCTCTTTCAAGTTACAGTGCACAATGATCAGACGTTAGTTAATCAAAAACAATTTCTGGTTTGCTTTCACATACATTCAAGTTAAGTCTTTCCAAATCTAAAGGTAAAATATAAAAGGCGAAAATTTGAGATCACTCAATCCTGCCAACAGAAAGCTTTCTCACCTGATGAACATCTCGGTACCAGTCGGTTGCATGTTTTTTTTGATGCCTTTCCAATTGGTTTTTAGCCTATAAACCTGCCTGGCATTGAGAGGTAGTCTTGGGTCCGTTGCTGGGGGCACATCAGGTTCAGGTATCCCATCCAACATCTCGGCCGCCTTGCCATCCGATATTGCCGATTTATTTCCGTTGCTAGATTCACCTTTTTTACCAAAAAGAGGCATCGTTACGATTTTCTAAATTTCTTCTCCCTTTGGTGCTTTTTCTTTTCCAATAATTAGGTATTTGTCTCAAGTTCACTTCAGTTATGTTCTATCATTTTAACCATATCCATTTGTAATGAAGTGTGAAAATTGCAATGTTTGTAAGAAATGCGGTTTTCGTGCTATCAACGTATTCACCTTAGCTATTTAGAATTTTATCAATAACAGAAAAAAGTTCAGCAATGGCATCCTTTCACAAAGCTTGCAACGGTCTTAAAGAATAAAGTCAATAATTGATCAGATTCCCCACAAACTTAACTTGTTGCCAGATTTTTCACCCCTTTTCTCAAGTGGCTGCTATTTTATATGTTTTGGGACAGCTTTAGCGATGGAAAGCCAACTGAATGAATCGATTGCACTTTTTGTGTCGAAGCTGCAAAAGCAGCTTCACTCCGCCTCGCCGTGGGTGATTACCCACACCATCCAGCCAGCAGATTTCAGATCCCTGTGGTAGGAATGAGTTTTACATGGGTGAGTACAGCTTGATAAGAGCGAGACGAGATAGCCAGAGTGGATGTTATTGATCACTTGACACAGATGGAAATCAAAGTATTGAACCACAGATCATTAACATCATTAAATCACTAAACCTCTCAGAATCACCACACAAAACACACGAATTCTTTCAAATAGGTTGGCTTGACAAAGAATCAGGCCAATTGGACATTTCTCGTCTCATGCAAAAGTTTCCACCATGGGAGGGCAAGGTTCTCGTTTGAAATCAAGACCTTCTTGGCATTTCCTTTGGTGGTGATCAGGAAGCTCAAAACGCCCTGATTGATCTATCGAACCGGATCTATCAGTCTTGAACTTTGGTCCAAGGATACGTTGTTGACATAAAACGATAGCTACTTTTACGACACTTTCTCGTCGATGCAATATGCTTGTCTTATTCAAGGTTGTTTCTGTTTTGTTTGCAAGGCCTTCTTAAAATATCGTCAATTAATCTGTATACCTGAGGCGTGAGTGCCTTGTATGATCATTTTCAGATAGATCTACTAGCTGTTTTTATGCGCTTTCAAATTATGGCTTTTAATTTCAAAACCATATATATTACATAAACTTTCATTGGAGATATCAGAGTAGCCAAGGGTGTTCACCAATATACAGATACATCTTTTCTTCCAATGTTGTTTCTTCACAGTTTCGTCATCAGTTTTCAAAATCCACAAAAACAGTTTGTAATATCACGTTCATATCTATTGAATGTGTCACCACTTATGAAGTGAGACCAGTGTGTGCAATAGATATTAATATGATATAGTGTATCACATGCTGTTGTCATAATGTTAACCCTTATCCCGCCGACTGCAACTATTGTGATTTTGCGAGTTTAGCACCGAATTTGCACAAACATTTCGAGTTATGCTTCAGCACGGGTTGTGAAGCACTGGCTTCACTGGTAAAAGAATGCAAAAATAGCCATTTCTGAGGGTAAGCTTT
>JBCAUG010735997.1:0-11728 GCA_038406175.1 Haplosyllis leylae | reverse complement strand
CATGTGGACAGACACACAGACAGACGCCATAGTGAGTAGATAAGTCGCTCCGCTCTGAGAGGCGGCGCGACTAAAAACAAATCACAAATGTACAATACATCTTTCCTTTTCAAAGTTAATTAGGAAAGCAGGGAGAAAGACGCTGAAACAAAGTGCGACAATTAATTTTTCCACTGCACAAAATGAGTAAAACATCCAGTCACTTCCTAAGGCCATATTTCACATGTTTCAATGAGACGCAATGGGTCTTTTTCGTCTTTTGTTGTTGCGGCTATTATTGAGTCATGTGATACAGCGAATTGATCATGTGATTGGCTTACCTCTGTCTGGGGGCATTCTGGACATCCAGTAGGAGTTAGCGTACAGGTATGGCATCTGATACATGTCGTAGGCCGTTAATCTAGTAGACAGTCTGGCGACCCGAATGAATAAAATCCGTGAATCTATCGGCTGCACCTATGTCGTGTCTCGGTCGTAATTGTCGCTAATGTAACACCGGTTCTTAACCAGCATGCTGCGAGTTCACTCACTTTATCGTTATGCACACACACAGCTTTAATGTCTAATTTCTCTTTATCGCCACAATACAAAACGCTATTAACCTCGTGCACTCTTTAACTAAACATATATTTGTTAAACAGCATTGCCACACGGAGTTTGTACTATAGCTGTGAGAGTGTTGGTTGAAGCTGCTCTGTGTTGCTTGGTCTGGGAGGATTCTCTTCTAGTATCCGCAGGAGTCAAAACAATATTTACCGCAACTTCACAGTTTCCAGTCAAATTAGGCTTTGTCCTTTTTAAACATAGTTGCTTCACCTGGCTGCAGTAAATTTACCTGCCGTAGTAATAACAGTAATTAGAGTGTGAGTGAATTTGGCTTAGTATCTGTTTGTCGGACGGTAGTTAGTCTCGAATATCTTGCACTAATACGAAAAGCACATATTGCGTGCAGTAGTCTTTTGCCGATGATTGTGTTGCCTCCCGACTATCATCGATAATTTCCTTATGTAACGATATCAGTCTATTGGTAATGATTACAATCTACTATTTGAGTAAAGACAACAATTCCCACAGGCTTTATGCTTGCCGCTTCATCCATCAGAATGAAAGTTTATATGTTTGTGAACTTTACATTACCACTAAATGGTGCCGGCTCCTCCCTTCAATCCAATCACTGTCACCACCTTAACTTTCTAACCTGTATTCTTCGAGCAAGGTTAAATGTCACTGTACTAGCAGGGCACCGACAGCTTGCCAGACTCTTGCTTTGTATATTTTAAATATTAATGAAGTGTCAGTAAAAAGTGTGTCACCATTAATAAGGCACTTCTGCATCGTTTCATCAATGTCCTTTCTGACAAATCAAAACTAAGGGTCTGAGCCAACATAGATATGGAATGCAGCATTCCACTAAAGGCCTACAGCCTATGATTTTTTTTCTAATGAGCTGTGAAGATGACGTGCCTATCACCAATACGGCGGTGGGGGTGTCAAATCATCTAATAACCGCGGAACTTTAAGCTGTTGCGACGCTGCGCGTCAACATGTGCGCTGCACTACCTTTCCACCGCTGGGTAGCCCGCTACGATAACCCTTTTAAATGGCACAAAGATAAATGCATGCCTGATTAGATCCTTTAAAATTGCCCTTTGTGGGCAGTAAGGTTTCTGTTCACCGTCCTCAGATGAGGTCAGACCTCTTTTCGTAATTATACGCTCCTATTGTGACAAAGATACCTGTCTGTTGACACAATTCGGTTATATTCTACCTCTGGGTCATTAAAACTTTGCCCACAGAGGGCTACTGGTCATTAAAGCAACCACGACCTGTTCATTATTTGTATTAAAGAGGCTATCATCACTGTGGTATCAGCCTCTTTAACACCAGAAGGACTAACCCACTGCGAAGTCATTTTTTGTCCATTTAACGTAATTAATATTTTGCGTAGCCGGTGTCCTTTATGGTTTCTTTTTCACCAAAGGAAGTACGATTTGATGGTTTTCTGGTGGTTTTGTTCTGCTTGTGGTTACCTCGTGTTTTAAGGAGAACGTTTTGCTTTCTCGCCGGTAGGAAACCCCGGTATGAACGTGAAGTGCGATATGGGTTTGCTTTGTCCAGTGCCAAGCCAGTTGAGGTCCTTTTTTCTCATAGTACACATCAAGTGTGGTTTGTACGATTTTTTCCTTTTCACGAGACAATGGGCAACGGTGTTTGTGTCCAGATAGGTAGCCTCACAGAAGCAGTGCTTTGTCCTTTACTTCTGTAGGTGTAACATCAAAAGAGTAGCCGTTCACCAGTGACGCCTCAAAGCTCTTTACCTCTAAATTTGTCCCCTGCTAGAGGTGAGGATGTCCTTTGAAAAGTTGCAGCTTTACTTTTGTCAACTTTTTCTTTCTTTCTAACAATAAAGCTGCCGAATGTCATTCATGGCACATTGAGGTGACTCTATCCAATTACATTACCACAAGCACAAAACGAAGCTATTGTTCTGACAACGTTAAAAATAACGAATGCGGTCACTTTTCGGCCGTTCGCTTATACCTCTTAAACCGTGTAGCTGCGCTCCGCACACTTATGCTGTCTCCTATTTTTCGACATGTACGAATTCGAACCAAGCATTCTTCCATATGGAAGATGCCGGCAGACATTGTCTTCCAAAATTGGTTTAACTTCTCCAAGTCGAAATCACCAAGGCCTCGTGGGCATTGAAAGTCTTTAATAAAAGAAGTGTAAAGTGAAGGTGTTTTTATACTCTGTGGATATGGATTGCGGTTGATGTAACTGACCAAGTGTTCAATAGTTCATCAAAGGCTGTTCTGCTGAAATTGAGCCCATCTCCTCGCAAAATCGAACTTTACAATGTCACACTGCACACTTAAGTCTGGACCCACTGTCTGACTCGATTTGAAGGTCACACAAGACTTCAACTGCATTAAGTGTGGCGAAACAAATGTTAATTACGCAGGTACGTATCCGAAGCTATTATAAACGGATAACAGGGCTGTATCTAACCAATATTATTTTAATAATGACCCACGCAAAGCGCTACTGAGCAGCTTACACAATAATTTGAAGCAGATATTTTACACGGCAGTCTAAAGAGGGTCACGTAAGACACGAACGAACTTCTGAGCTTTCCGTAAAAGGAAAGAATATTTGATCTGCAGATAAACAATATCATAATAATTAATTTGCCTTTCCGGTCTGCATCTGTGGCGCGGTTCACCTCTCAAATCATTTTTTTAAAAATTCGGTTCTTTTGTTTCTCATTTTTGTTTCTTTTGTATTTTTGATTGGTGCATGATGAACAGGTCAATGGATCAGGCATCGTGTTTTTTCAACTTCGACACACCATCACTGTTGCTTGTTTGGGTGTTTGCAAATTATTTTCATTTGAGTTATTTTTAATTTCTGATTTTGAAGATGACTTGGTATGTGTAATCCAAGTATACAGCATCCTTTCTGAAACGATATAATTACAAAGGATGCATCTCTTGCTATTTCTGATCCCCTGTCACACTGAAAACGCATTAAATTAAAGGTAAACACTCACAGCGGAAACTGTTGCTTATGATCAAGTAAAAGAGAGAAAAGTTTTAATATGTCCAAGTAACAAACTAAGTATGGAACCGAAAAAAAAACTTGTCTCCTCATACAAAACTTCGTCTATACCGCTGGAGGAGCCAATCATTTCGTAATCGGTGAAACTTAACGTTTTCTCACTAAATCCTTCAGAATTGAAGCCCCAGTTTGCGGATGATTGGCCATGAGGCAAGGACCTGTCTGAATACGTTGATGACTTCCACACAAAAAGTCCACATGACAACACACACGGAGTCAACAATGCCTAATGGAATCTCTGTGTTGCATGCATTTTCCTGTCGATAAGCATGTGCATCGATATTAGACCAAATAAAGCACGCACATATTTTCCTTCATTGATTCTCCTGCTTTTTTCCACAAAGACAATTGCCATTTAATATATCGGATGTCGGTTTCGAGTTATCTAGGGATCTTATTAACTGCTACTATTGGTAATCATTCAGGATCCACGCCCAGTTTTCTAATTTTATAGTTCTTTGAAATAACAACGATCTTCTTTCTCCCTTTCTTCAAAATTGAAATGTGTCTCGAAAATTAATTCCGTCATTATTAATCATGTAGCAGTCACTTATTTCACCAACTTGGGAAATTGCAGATCTATCCCACTGTAACAATGTAAAGTCACTTTTCAATTTAATTATCAAAGTACAGGTCGGGCACGGTTAATTCGAAATGATTCTGCGACAAGGGTTTCCTTCGAATACTAAACTTTGTCGTTTCAATAAATGTCATTTCAATAAACTTTGAATTAGAATTTACTTCAATTTAAGATGTCGAATTAGGACTTGGTTTGATTTATTTCTTTGAATTGTGACTTCCTTCAATTTAACTCTTTGAATTAGACTCAGTCCTACTTCAATTAACAAAATGAAGCCACTTTTAGCATCCTTTTATGTTTACAGTATTTATGGTTCCACTTAAGACAATATTTCTCACTATTGTCTCTCATGACATAAATATCAAAATGAACTGAAACAAACTTTGTTATTGTTACTCTGACACTCATGACATGTAACCAGGGGAACTTCAAGGGACCTTTCTTAGTTGTTCTTGACACTCATGATATTTAACCTGGATGTTGACCTAGATACTTTCAAGATTAAAGGTATGCCAACATGCAGGGTTATGAATTGCAAATAAGGTTGACATAGAAACCTTTTTTTAATTGGATAGTTACTCAATTCTTACAGTCCCTGGGGAGAAATAGTGCAAACCAAATCAAAAGAGCATATTTGTCAAAATGTTCAGAATATTTTATATTGAAATAGATATTTTGCAATGTGCCTACAAAAATGTATGTTAATTTTTTTTAAGAAAAGTACCAGGAAAAGTGGGAGAATGCATATTTGTCAGTTAAAAGTGCAAGCACTTCTAAGGCCCTAAGGTGGGCCCTAGAGCCCCTCCCCCCCCCCCCACAATATTGCCTCGCATTGCTTGCCTTACTCCACTTCACTCCATCAGCAAAATCTCAAAAAAATTTCTGCCCCCCCCCCGACTAAATCCTGGATCAGTTGCTGGGGTGGGTGAGTGGGTAGCCCTGAGAAAAAAATTTTGGTCTGAATTTATGTCAAGCCAAATCTGGTGGGTTTTTTGGAGTGGGGGGTTCTGTAAGTGGCCACACGCAAGGCAGCAAGCAAGTAACTGTACTAATGCACAGACCCTATGGTGACCAGACAAGTCACTCCATTCGTTGAGGCGGCGCGATTAAAAATTCAAGGCTGTTTTTGATGTAATAAAATCACGTGATGGGAAAATATTGGTATTCATATATCATGCAAGGCATCGCATAACTGGACATTGTGTAAGTCTTGCAAAAATTAGTCTAAATAGTAAGGCATTCCAATGTTACCCCAGAATATCCAAAGGAGTGGCTGAAATCCCTGTGACACAAGATGAATTGTTAAATGTCTCAAAATATTGTGAACTAGTCGCTTTGCCGGCAGAATAGCCAGCTATATTTTTATGCAATTTGACTTGTGTGTGACATTGTCATTACACGACTTTATGTTTCATTTCAAATAAACGCTGCCTGAACCCGAAAAGTCCTCGTATTGACATTATGAGGCATAAAGACCACGGCCCTCCATCCATATTCCTCCCATTCCCTTACTGATCATTCCAGACTTGGTGATCATTCTAACCAGCCCTAGCAAGGGGTGAGTGGGGCAAGAGTCTCCTTCCTGACTGGTCCTTCTTCTCCTCCTTCCTTCCTGGTCCTTTTGGGGATGGGGCAAGGCATGTCAGAAGGGGGGGGCAGAAGGGGGTGGTAGGAGCTAGGGAGGATGAGGAGCAAGGAAGGTACCCTATCTACTTGGTTTGTGGGGGGGGGGAGGGGTGCGATGGGAAGAGGGGGTGCCCTACATACCTGGCCAGGTGCAGGGTGTGGTGGGCAGTGTGGGGAGGGGCAGGTGAGTCACTTACCTATTTGGCTGGGGGCGGGGACTGGGGCAGGGGGATGAAGGGCTGGATGGGTCCCTTCGTACGTGGTCGGTAAAAGTGATCAAAGTTCAATATGTCTTGTTCTCATATACGTCTGTCACTGTATTGGCTCTAAACAACCTTCAGTGCCAAGCACCAACACAAGGTGCAACGCGCCAGTCTAAGAGAGGATACAACGACCAGCAATGACAAAACTTCTTCACGCGGTTTTATTTGTGAACAACAGGAAACCTAGAAAGTAACAATTTGTCTTTTCTTTTCACAACTGGTTGGTCCATAATCAATTCTTTGTGGTTTTTCTGTAATCACTGACGAAAAGTGAACTGTTCATCCTACATGTAACGAGGACAACTTCTTCACATTGGGAAGAGTTACAGCCGTCTATTTCCGATACAATTATATGTGTAATATAGCGTCGAGCGAACAAAGAATGATGCAATTATCTCCTCTGTATTTCTCCATCACATCTGGCAATTAGACCTGTCTGTAATTATAACAGTCAAATGTTATTATAATATTCAGAAATGTAAATATCATATGCTGTTTGCAAAAAATACCGTTTGCAAACTGCCTGAATCTAATCAACAGGGAAAAAACAAATACAAGAAATTGCAAGCTGTGTATGTTGTGAGTAATCAAACTAGGGTAGCATGACCAACCGGCTTATCATAAATATAAAATGATCACTGAACCACAAAAAAGCAAGGAATTTTCTGTTGATCGTTATTATTTCAATGTGCTAGATAAACGCTTTCCTATTTCCTTCAGTGCCATTTGACTATCGCAAACTGTTCTGTATAAATTAACCCTGAACCTCACAAAGAAGGGTTTTGACGAGTACATAAAAAGTCAGTTTCTAAATAGGAAGGTGAGGTTGAAGTAGGCTTGCAAAAAATAATGTACATTTTGTAAGAAAATTAAATGAAATTATGTAGAAAAGTAATGCCTTCAAAAATTACCAAAACAAAAAGAAGAGAATAAATGACATTGGCAATTGGTCACATCTAAAATTTGAGTCAAATTTTACATAGAGTTTGCACATGGCCACAGCGCTCTGGTTTGCTTTTTGAATATTTTCTAGCGACATACCATGGGAAGTACCAATACTTGTATCATTGTATCATCAGCTTGCAATTTCTTGTATATACTTTGCAAGATACAGCTTAACCAAGTACCAGCCTGTCAATACTGAATCTTGACAATCTTGTCTGACCAAGCGGCAACAAAAGGTCCTATTAAAATTAAACACAATAGTTGTAGTCAAAACATCTACATTAATCATACTGGCAAACTTTAGCCAATCCCTCTTGTAATCTAATCATACGACGTCAAAGCTCAAAATACTAAAACTCTGAATTTGACCATTTCTTCACATTTTCAAATTAAATTGGAAAACATAGATCTTGATATTAAACCTTATTATACAGCTTAACCAAGTACCAGCCTGTCTACACTGAATGTTGACAATCTTGTCTGACCAAGTGGCAACAAAAGGTCACATTAAAATTATAAACACAATAGTTGTAGGCAAAACATCTATTTCTGTTATTAATTTAATTTGAAAATTTGATATTAAACCTCATTACTGATAGTACTTCAGCGCCATGCTGATTACTATACAGTTAGCAGGTGTTGCACCAGAGGTGGATCAGAGGAATCCACTGCACTCGGGCGAGAAAGCACACCCTGACTTTGAAACCCAGGGCAGATATCACCAAAAGGCCAAAACAGGGGTATCAGTGGCCCCATAAATAGGAACTTGTGTCCTCAAAAAAAAAATCAAGAGTCTGACCATAACGTTGCCTAAGATCAAGGACATACGAACATCTCTGAAATCATCCCAATTGTCTTCAGATAAGTTAGTTTCACACAATTTGCGTCCATCACAAAAATCTTGTGGAATATCAACATAATGTTACATTCAGCAAGATCAAAACATTCCGTATATGCTATTCACACATAAAACCCACAAAATATCTTTACCATTCTATGCACATATGTTGTCTAAAAACAGTATTCAGTACACATGTGTGGAAGACAACAAAGAAAGAAATTGTTCCATGGTAGTAATTTCGTGTATATGATATTTTATCTCCAAATCAGAGTGTATGTATTGTGCGTGTATATTATCTTTAACATATGGCGTGTTTCTTTTAATGTATTGAAATGGAAATAAAGATGAATAACTTCATGTTCGTTCATTTTGACCATCTTTTAGATGGTCTAACATCCTTCTTTTCGAGTAACATTTTTGGTTGATGCGATAGCATGAAACATATCAGAAGAACATGTCCTATAGCAGTTGACTTAGGTCTTCTCAACCACCTTCCAAAATTCTTTTAATAAATTGCAAGACTTCAAATCAGTCATGGTTGGGGCATTGATGTCTTAGTTTTGGACATGTGTAAAACACCTCAGTGTCAGTCTGTGTTGTCGGTTTGAGTCAGTTCTTCTCAGTCATGGTCCAATACATTGAAATCAAACGAAGTTTAAATGGTTAAAAAGTTATGAAACATGACACAAGCTACATGAGACACGTGTTTCTGTGCCCATTTCATAATGAAATGTAAAAAAGTCCTCGTCTTAGTCAAAAATACCTCATCTTCAACCTTTGTTTAAATAAATATAACCACAGCTAACTGAAACTGAGCTGTTTTACCGTCTCGTTTTGGATTTCAAGTGATGCCAGCCTCGGCTTAAAAAATCAGAGTGAATCTCTCATTGGTTACGTGCTCAATAGCTTACCAGTTTCTTCACCAACATGTCTACACCCACTTGCGCACAATGATCATTAAATTTACATTGGGGTGCTACACCTGCTCCACTCTAACAGGATGTACAGAAAAGCTTTCACGCGTGAGTCATCCCCATAGCCAAGGCAGAAAACAAACACCTTTCATGCTCATTCATACAATTTTGAAAGTGGTCCATGCTGTCTTTCTGCCAATGAAGAAATATGGTCAATAAT
This sequence comes from Haplosyllis leylae, assembly GCA_038406175.1. NCBI lineage: Eukaryota > Metazoa > Annelida > Polychaeta > Phyllodocida > Syllidae > Haplosyllis > Haplosyllis leylae. The sequence goes on along the minus strand of JBCAUG010735997.1, from coordinate 2,718 downwards.
CGTAATCCGTCTGAAGAGTAGAATTTCGACAGGTACATCTTACGGTTCATAAATATGTGCTGTTCTTCAAATTTTGTTTTCATAATTCAACCATCGCTCCCTAAATGATTAGCTAAAAACTGTTTTATTGCTGAAACTTAATCTATGAAATACAATGGGAAAAAATTTGGTTCTCAGGATCTGACAAAGTTCTGGCAAACCGAGTTCCAAAAAGCAAATCGCAAATTGCAACAGCTTTGATCCGACGTGACTACACCTACGGGCATTCAGCTTCTAACGTGCCTATTTGCTCGGGAACTAGGGGCAGGATGAAACCTGATCCAACATCACAATGCTATTGATACATTACGTAAGCCAGGTACTCTTGACACACAAGTTACCAGTTACCACAAGGTAAATCACAACAGAGATTTGTCAATATGGCGGCGGAGGCACAGACAGTTCAGATCAAAACTAGGTGAGATGAAATACCTAGAAGGAGACAATTAATTTCTGTCTGATCCATTACGCTCCATTGAGCTCTATTAATCGGACACGTAACTACACATCTACTTATGAATAAATAATGCAAGCATAACATCCATCTTCACTGCTAAATCTATCAATACTCTGTGAATGGCACCGTGAAAGCTGTTCTAAATACAAAGAAACGATGTGTTCACACTCCGTCAAACATATTTCTACAGTACACATACGGCAACCCTGCGCTGATCAAACCCGTGCTTCCCCCTCCCTATCTTCACACACACACATAAAAAAAACCAGCCATGCTAAATAAAGAATGGAAACAGCTTTTGGAGACGTGATTGGTAAATGTGTTGTAAAGATTTAATCAGGCAGTTATTGTCCTCGAACAATGATGTAATAACCAACCTACAACTGGAATTTAGGTTACAATATGAGTACTTGAGTCTGTTGCCCTTTCATGAACAACCTTTTCCATGACAGTTGGAAGATTGATATCTTTGTGGCCATAAAAAATTGTGTTCAAAACCTGCCTAATTGGCCCGTAAGGATTATATAAAACCGATACGATAAGCTTAGATTTATGTGAAGCACGCTTTGAGAGAAAACCCATTTTTCAGTGTGTATACATCTGTATATTACTCGTAAGCTACTGCCTTTCAAAAATCACTGACAAAGATGTAAAATGAGGACCAGTTTTATGTGAAGAACGGTAACGCACAGTGTCTGGATACTTGCAGTAAGGTGATCGATCCTATTTCCAAACATCTTCGTTGTATCATAGAAACAACTTAGCAACATTCATTTCAATAATGCATTTAATCAGTGAACACACATTTTTGTCCTCAATTTGACATTTGTGTGCAGAAGTCGCCGGAACCTACATGGTTATCTGTAAAACTGGTATTTGCACTTCATTTTTATTTTTCTATTTTTTTCTATTTTTGTATTTTTCTAACGAAAAAAAATAAGTATAGTATCAAAGAGTGTGTATTATGAGTGAAGCTTCGCCCAGAAATCGAACTTCTTTGACAATATCAAGAGTTGCTGTGTTAGGTTAAGATACATATAAATTAAATATCAAATACAAAGCTTCACTTAAGTAACTAGTTTTCTACTTCGGTACATGCTGTGTGATTATTGATTCAATCCTTTCCCCATTCCACTGCAACAACAGAAAACAAAATTGGCATACGGGTATTTCATTTACCAAAGCGAGATATGAATCAAAACACATATTCATTGCTCACAGCCTTTGTCTTGTACTCTTCTAACATATTTTAACATAACAATAATGGAAAAGTACAAAATATTCACAGGGATGGCAAACATTAAAGACAAGAAAATAATTGGTTTCCGGTGTCGTCTTTTTGTCAGTAAATTTGTATTGCTTCCAAAGCTCAAAACAAAGTTCACATTGATATGCTATTTAATGTTTTATTTGGAGGCAATGATAACTCCAGTGTTAATACAAATTGCTTTATTCTAATCGTGATTTTAACAAGACATGTGATAACTTACGTGTGTTTTTCAAATGCCGACACACACATTTTAACCCCAAGATGTTCAGAACAATCGTTCTTTGATTTCCGTCTTCATTCCCTCACCTTCAGTTCTACTATTTAAGGACGATACTTTTTGTTTAAAAATTTCCTTTACAAATACAGTACTCTGTGCACTAGGATCCAAAAATGAATCTTAGGGCCCCATTCAAAATTTTTTAAAAGTTGTCTTGCCTTGCATAAACTTTGAAAAAATATTCCTAACCTTGCTCCATTAGTATGTTTTTCATTTCCAGCTCTGTATTTATTCTTTTTAGTTATGAAAAGAAACAAACACACATTATGTACAAAGGTTTAATAGTGAAGTACACTGATACCAGCTAAAATTGTTTAAGGGATCAAACCATTTTAAAAACAAGAAGGTCCTCCTGTGTAAACGCAAGAGGCATACCACCCGCTGCGTAGCCAACCTATCCCCAGGGAATTATGTCCCCCCCCCCCAAATAATTTTCAACAAAAAAAAATTCAAAAAAAATAAAAAATTTCAAACAAACAAAAAAAAAAACAATTAAAAAAACCCAAAAATTTCTGGGGGGGGTACTCAGCCTGAGTCCCCCCCCAGCTGGGACTGAGTACTGCCCCCCCAGATGGGACAGAGTACCCCCCAGCTTGGACTGAGTACCCCCCCCCGGCTGGGACTGAGTACCCCCAGCTGGGACTGAGTACCCCCCCAGCTGGGACTGAGTACCCC
>JBCAUG010735986.1:0-11729 GCA_038406175.1 Haplosyllis leylae | reverse complement strand
ACTTACTTCTTGCTTTCGAACTTGTCTCCAAATCTGTTGCATTATGGCCCACAAGTCATTTGATTTTCTTTTTGAGATGGAGGAACGGGCATACAGAGGATACCTCAGGAGCTTAGTAAGTCATTTCTCTAGCTTTGTATTGATTTAGTCGATTTTCTTGATTTAATCGACAAAAACTCCTATTATCGCTCACACACATCTTTAACGCATTTTCACTTTAATTTCAGGGCTTTTCATCAGTGGATTATACGATAGATGAGGCCCTCCGTGTCCTGCGACATGCTGAGAACCGCCTCCACCGTGAGTTTACCCGGGAAGAAGTGGAAAGTGGGGTCCTGGCGGATATACTGGACGAGACAGACTTTGCTGCTGCTAGGCAGGTTTGTGTGCCCTTTTACACCTTTTCGTTAGATCTAACCTTCGGAAGCATGTAAGGAAGGATGTTTTTACCACTAATTGTACCTTTAGTTCGATGTTCTAGCTTCAATTTGACACTTTCGATTTCAATTTGATAATTTCCCTCTCTTCTATGTGCGTCCTAACGGCTCTCCGAGACGCTCCCGCGGGTTGCTGTGTGCGGGTACCAGTTTTCCCGCTGAATTTTAGCGTGCGGCTTGTAGAGCGCGCTATAGCGCGTCCTGCCTTCGAGGAGCTGTGCACTGACTTTAGAGCGCGCTACGGCAACTCTCTACAGATATCTATTTTCGGTTTATCATTGCAGGGCCACGAAGAACACCGGGAGCATGTGCAGGCCGTCGATCGCGCTTTGCAGCTGCCAGACCAGACCACCCTCGCCCTCAGAGCCCAGGCAGCTAAGGATCTAGCAGGTACTTTTCTTAGTTAATGGGGTTACGATCTCAATCTGATTTATATGTTAGTAGATCTTAATTTATGGATTCCTTTTGTAGCTAACCCCGGCCAACTGGAGCCAATGCTTCATCAATTCGAGAAGATTGATGCGGCTGAATTAGGAGAGTCAGCGACTGCGCAAGCAATCAAACACCTCAAGGACATCCGTGTGGATGCTGAAACTCATTTTGGGCGTGAAAACATCTTAGATGAAGAGGCTGCCCGTAATACATTGATTGGTGTGAGTAATTAAATATGCTGAATATTGATACCTCAGTTTTGTTGATCTATCTTATTATTATTATTATTATTTATTTATTTATTTTTTTAATCATGTTCTATTGGTTTCTATCTTCATAGAGTTGCAGAATGCTGCGCCTCAGTGCAGACATGATGGCCAAAGCGTGGTCTATTTTCGGAGAGGGGATGGGCCGTATGGAGATAGCCCTGGCCGGGGCCGACCTTGGATCCTTTTGGGATCTTTTGGAAGGCATTTACGGTGAAGGTGACAGTGAGGAGGCTTCCGCTCAACCTCCTCCACCCAAGCGAGCCAAGACCTCATCTGCGGCTCCGCAAGCGAGCACCAGTGGTACGGAGCCAACGGCTGCCGCTTCCCGACCACCTTCAGCTGCAGAGGCAGGCATCGAGGGAAATGTGTCACCCACTGATACTCGTCACTACCCCGTCGAGGGGGACGATCTCGTCACGGCTGGTATCCCCCGGGCCCTTTTACCCATATTTGAGCGTCGAGACCAGCAGAACAAGAGGTACTATTGCCAGGTGGGAGCATGCGGGAACAGCTCCTGGAATCGCACCACGGCCATGACCCATGTGAGACGAGATCACGCCCATGTGGCTTTGGCGTGCCCATACTGTCACAACTACGCCGTGCACTCCAGCCGCGCATGGAGTGACCATATGAAAGCGCAGCATGCCAATCTAGCACACTTTGTGGGTCAGTTCCAAGCTACGCCAGCTACTGAGCAGGAGGCTGCTGAAGTACAGGCGATCCTGGATAGGGTCAAGAGCGAGCCACCCAAGTAAACTGAACTGTGTTTGTAGCCACGCCATCGAGCGCGCTACGGAGTGCTCTATATCAGCATAGAACTGAGATAGCCTTCTTATTTCAGTATTAATTTGTACATCGATTCCGTCCGACTGATTATCACTTGATCCAAACCTAGTTGCTTGCATCGTATTTTGCTAATTTTTATACGATTCCTTTGTTTTTGAAGGCCTAGCCTTCTACAGCACCAATGATTTCCGGACCCGTTTTTCCAATTATCCGCTAATCACCTAATCACAACCGAATCAATATGAATAAACCTTGAACTGAACTACCATGCTTGGTATTGTTAATTCAGCCCATTTAAATACATCTTATCTTAAAACTCCCAAACATTTGCTAACAATAGCAACTACTGGACTCAACGGATTCCAAAATTCCAAATAAACAACAAAATTAAATCCAACATGAGTAACCGTATTTAGGCTACAGTTATCTCTTCATTGAGAGGTGACAGAGTTATTAGTTCGGTTTCTGGTCTTTTTCCTTAGCTAGTACATCAATTGCAACAAATTTTAATGGCCACATTTTCAACAATTTAAACTTTTTATAACTGTCTCGGAGTGCAGGGTTCGACCAATGTTTCTAATTAACATTCCCTACCCCCTCTAAAAGTGGACATATAAAAATTGGTACCCTAGTACTGTAAGAATTTGATATACCTCGTGAGACTAAAGGAAAAGCCGTTACTCGCCGGAATTTTCAACGAGAAAATAACCAGACACGAATGGTTTTAAAACCATTCTCCAGGTGTGTAAACAGATCAGGATATTCTGCATCCATCACACAATCCGTATTATCATCAGATACGTCAAAATGACGATTCATCAAAGAATTCGCAGCCTGCACTGCTGCCGCTTGCTGTTGAACAGAGGGCTTAGCTCTGCTCCTCGTGACGGGCCCCGTGTAGGGCTGCTCATCAGTCTGTTCGTTAGTCAGTTCTGAATCACCTTCCTCCACGGTTTCATTTGCCGTGGAGGAGGTCTCCAATAATTCATCTTTATCAGGAATTGTACTCAATAGAGGAAAAAGCATGTTGCGATGGAGAACCCGGGCCCTGCCAGGATTGTCAGTTTTCTGCACCTTGAAAACAGGTAACCGTGGATCTACCTGTTCCAGGACTGTGTAAGCTTCGTTCTCCCACCGGTCCTGAATCTTATGCTTTCCCTTGAAGGCCTTTTGGCGGACCAGGACTTGGTCCCCCTGTGCCAGTTTGGTGCATTTAATATTTCTGTCATAATACCTTTTGTGGCGAGCGCTTTCCTTCTGACTGATGTCAGAGGCTTTCTTAAAAGCCCATTTCATTTTACTGCGGAGTTTTTGGACATAGTTGTGGGTTGTGACAGGAGCAACATCGGCTGTTCTAACACCAAATTCTATGTCAATCGGTAGTAAAGGTTCGCGACCATACATAAGAACAAAAGGTTTGAAACCCGTCGCATTGCATTTCGTACAATTATATGCATGCACAATTGTAGCAACCTGCTCTTGCCATGTCTGCTTCGACTCAGGTGGGAGAGTCCCAAGCATAGATAACAGAGTGCTGTTAAACCTCTCGCACTGCCCATTGGTCTGGGGCCTGTACGGGCTTGTGCGGAGTTTCTGGACTCGCGCTAAGGCACAAAGTTCTGCAATTAAACTGCTTTCGAAGTTACGACCTTGATCCGAGATTATCTTCTCAGGAATACCGAACCTCATAAAATATTGATCCCACAGGGTCCTTGCCACCACTTTGGCAGTTTGTGATGGAGTGACAAAGGCCTGTGCAAATCTTGTGAAGTGGTCCGTTACTACGAGCACATTGACATCTGCCTTGTCCGCCTTACCGGATTCAACTGTTAGATAGTCAATATGAATCAGTTCTAGGGGATGGGTGGCAGAAAGGGGATACATCTCAGCTTTCTGCGGCAACGCCTTGAACCGTAAACAGCGACTGCAGCCTTTAATATGGAGCTCAATGTCTTGTGCCAGGTTTGGCCAATAAAACCTGTCACGCAATAGGTCTGTACATCTCTCAACACCCAGGTGGCCCACTTCATTGTGGCATGCCACCATGGCCTTGGGCCTGTATTTCTTAGGTAACACGAATTGCATCGTGGCTTCCTCTCTACTGGAGGTTTTAACTTTTCTGTATAGGAGTTTGTTCCTGAGGACAAACTGCTTACGGACTCTCAACATGGCTTTCAGAGTTGGAGAGTCATTTGTCCTTACTTTCCGGTGGTTTAAGGACCTTTCCTTCATCAGGCGAACAATCTCGCTGATGTCGGGGTCCTGCTTCTGCTCTTGAACCCAAGTTCCGGAATTCATAGAGGAAGGATCTACTTGTCCTGCCTTGCAAAGTACGGGGACCCTTCCAGGGTCATCCTCAGATGGATCTAGGAGTACTGAAGCAAATTGGTCAGCCACACCTGATTCACATGTATTGAGGTTAATTATTGCCTTTACGGTGACATCTTCCATTACTTGGTCCCAGGGAATCCTGGAGAGGGCGTCGGCCTCTACGTTGGACTTCCCTGATTTATAGTGTATGCTGAAATTATAGTTAGCCAGCTTGGCCACCCACCTTTGGCCAGTGGCATCCAACTTAGCTGTTGTCAGCACATAGGTGAGGGGATTATTATCGCTGAACACCTCAAAAGTGCCCCCATATAAATATTCGTGAAAATGATCTGTTATCGACCATTTGAGCGCGAGGAATTCAAGTTTATGGGCCGTATAATTTTGCTCTGATGCGTGTAGTGCTCTGCTAGCGTAGGCAACCACCCGATCCACACCTTCATGCTTTTGGTACAGCACCGCCCCCAGTCCTAGTTCACTTGCATCGGTATGCAGCCTAAAGGGTTTGGTATAATCCGCGTATGCCAAAATTGGTGTGGTTGCACAGAGGTCTTTCAACTTGAGGAAAGCCTCTTCACACTCTGAGGTCCAATTGACCAGTTTCCTTTTGAATTTTGCGTTTTCTCCCGAAGTGAGCTTGTTCAGGGGGCGAGCTATCTGGGCATATTTGTGAATGAATCGGCGGTAGTGGTTGGTGAAACCCAAGAAACTACGCACATTAGTAACAGTGCGCGGGGTGGGCCACTTCACAATGGCTTCCACCTTCTTGGGGTCCGTTTCTATGCCCTCCTTAGACACGATATGCCCCAGATAGGAAATCCGGGTCTTGAAAAATTCGCATTTTGATGGTTTGAGCTTAAGACCTGCCTGGAAGAGCTTCTCGAAAACTCCCCTTAGTCTTTCCAAATGTTCTTTTGGATTTTTCCCAAAAACTATTATGTCGTCCAAATAAATGATACACCAATTTAAATGGAGATCTCCCAGGCAGCTTTCCATCAACCTTTGGAAGGTTGCTGGTGCATTTGTAAGCCCGAAGGGCATCCGCTCACACTCATAAAACCCAAGCGGACCCACCGTAAAGGCAGTTAAAGGCTTACTAACTTCGTCCATTTCAACCTGCCAATACCCAGACTTGAGGTCCAGGGATGAGAACAGTAAGGCCCCATTGAGGACGTCCAAGGACTCATCAATGCGGGGTAATCCGTAGGCATCCCTCACAGTCCGGGCATTAAGTTTGCGCAAATCAATACAGAATCTCAAGGACCCATCTTTCTTACGAACCAGGACAACCGCACTAGCCCAAGGGCTAGTGGATTTCCTGATTGCACCTATCTTGAGCATTTCATGTAAATGTTGCCGGACCTCCTCGAACTGGTGTGGAGGTATTCTCCGGTATCGCTCCTTAAATGGCGTGTAATCGGTCAATTTGATCTTATGTTTGACCATGGAGGTTTTCCCCATATCTAAGTCATCGAGTGCAAACAGCGACCCATACTCAGTTAGTAAGGATTTGGCTGCTTGCTGGTCTTCTTCTGACCAGTCATTAAGACCGCTAAGGTCAATTTTGCTGAATAATTTTTCCAGTTTCTCTGGAGCCATTGTATCTGGCTTGGTGGGAGCCTGGGAGTCCTCAACCCCATTAGCTTGTGCTCCCTTCATCACCACCTTAGGTGCCAAACTCTCAGGCACTATGTTAGCTGGTTCAATAACTCCTACTACAGTGTGTGCTTTTATTCTTACTTCTCTACAGGATCGATTCCTGAGGGCGATGTAGCTCTTACTAGAGCCTGGCTTGAGAGGGAAATAGCAATTAGCTAATTCAACTGCGCGTGGCACTCCTCTCTGCTTTGTAGGCTCTACAGCACAATTTACTCTCATCTTGTGTCCCCTTACCCGGGTTTCCACCGGAACTCGTAGGGTCTCGAATGGTTTTAATTTATATGATCTAGTCAATTTGACATTCCCCTTCACCCGGTCTAGAGTGAAGTTATCATCTCCATTTTTAACTCCCTGCACTGAAGCAGCTTTGCCGGTGAGCATGGAAGAAATCCTTCCGCGCTGCCAAGCTTTTCCCATTCTGCCAAGATCCCCTTCCGTGGTGGTGGCCAGAATTTGATCTATATGTAAGGATCCAATCTGTACAGGCACCCTTTCCCCATATTTACTATCATGCAATACCAACATTAATACATCCTCAGAGTATTTTGGCAGGCTAGGAATTTCTAGCTTAACTTCCACATATCCTAGATATGGTACCTTCCCTCCCCCTGTGGCTTCGATATCAATGAAGGTGTTTAATTTCTTAATCTTTAAACCCAGTCGTTTAGCATGGCTTCTGTTGATGGTGGATAACTGGGCCCCGGAATCTATTAATGCCAAACAAGTTTTTCCATCTAGCCTAATTTTGGATTCGTTTGCCTTCCCAATAAGTCTAATTAGAGGATCCGGGTTGTAATATTTCCTCCCATCAACTTTCGCTTGTTTGCAGATTATTGGTTGTTTCCCCCTTCGGGAGGAGTTGCCGCCGGCGTCTCCGTTCCCGAGGCGTTCTGACCCTGGGGGGGAGGGTTCCGGTTGGAGACCTCCCCCCGATGATAGTTTCCCGGCGTTGCACAGTTTCGGGCGATGTGCCCCCTGCCGTTACATCGGAAACAAATGATACCTTTTCCCCTATCATTTCTACCATTCTGACCCCCATTCTGGCGTTTATCCGGTTTGTCTATCTCTTTTCTCGGAATATTCGCTCTCCCCGCTTTTAATGCAGCGGTCAGCTCCGCTACCTGTACTTGCAATGCTACCACATTATCCTTGTCAACCTCTTCAGATGAGGATATGGCAGATTTGGCTTTTACACCCACAACTGCTCCTGCTCCCCCGGTATCACATCCCTGAACTTTTCGAGCCTCTTCCAGCAATTGTTCGTAAGTGGACGTTTCGTCCCGATACAGGTAGCGCAAAGCGTCCCTATATGGCTTGAGCATGCCGTGGAAGAGACGTTCTTTTAGCTGTCTCTCCCTATCTCCAGGCGGTACTAATTGCGGAAATCGCCGCTGTATTTTATTCAGTCCCCCCACCAAACGGGCCGAGAAATTCGCAACTTCCTCCCCTTTTACCTGCCCCATTTGGAAGAATTTAGCTAGAAGTTGATCACCACTTTCGACATCTCCATATTGCCGCTTCATAACGTCCAAAATTTCAATCACAGTGGCATTTCTATTTTCCTCTATCAAACCTTTAGCCAGTCCCCGGAGGGAACTACGGACATTCTGACGCAAAGAGGTCTCGGGATAATTCTCAAGTGCCCCCTTTACATCAGAATACCAAGTACGGTACTCGATTTCTGACTTGGGAGTGGGCTTCTCCCCACTAAAATGACCGAACCGGGGAACTTGTTCCATAAGCATAACTCCCGGCTGACGGTTTACTCCACCCCCCACGCTCCCAGACGCGGAGGGAGTAGAGAAGTCCCGTCCTACAATGTCTGGTTTGGAGGAAGCAGCGGACGCTGACTGCTGTTTGGCTATGGTTTCAAATACCTTTAGCTGTTCACTGACACCTTCCAGAACTTTAATTACAGCCTGGTCTCTGGCGGCGGCTGCACAAGCGCTATCGCTTTTCTCCCCTTCCCCCTCCGGAGGAGAAGGAGTAGGGTCCCCTCTCAGTGTTTCTGCCCTTTCAGCCTCAGCAATCAAGATCCTCTGTGCCTCCCTTCTCTCACGACAAACTCTGTCGAGGGTTTCTACAGGAGCAATGTGACGTTCCACCTTTAAAAGGTGATCCATCCATCGCACCAAATTTCCCATCCGGATACAGAACAGGGTGGGATTTGCTAAATCCCTAAATTCAATGACAAAATCTTTGTCAGTCCATCGGGTAACAGCCAGGGGGATAACCCCTGTCTGTCTAACGCAAATGTCTTTCACGGCCGTTTCCGTGAAAGCTGGATCGGAGACCGCCTCTCCGTTCTCGTTTTCAAAATACAACAGCACCCTAAAAGGATGCAACGCAACCGCAACACCACTGTCGACATCTGTCCCTTCCTCCCTTCCTTCATTCGAAACTTCCCCCCCTTCCCTATGGAGACTTTCCTCCAGCGACATCGCGATTCTTTCACGTAGCCTGTGACGTCTGGGGAGATAGTTATTAAACGGAGAAGTGGAATAGGACTGAATTGACTTAGGTTTTACAATACGATTTACTAAATTCCTGAAATAAAAAGAACTAACACTCCAACAAATTCTTCGACTTACTACACCCAGACAAATTACAGTCCGAGCTGAAATTTTTTAGCTTTTAACCAGTGCGTCCGCCAGTCAGGACGTCTATTCACACTATTACAAATAAATTCGATCGCAACCCTTCTTGAAATCAACAGTGTCTCGAGACACAGCTAAGATACACGGTTGAATTAATGTTCATTCGACTCACTGTACCGCAGCAGCTGCCATTGGTTCCCGCTGAACCCGTCTGTCAATTTCGGCTCGATCCCTTCCTTCAAGGACAGGGTGTCTCATCTACTGGTCGGCTGTCCCGAACAGCGTCTGTACATCAGCTCTTGTGCCTTCTTACACTTCAGTCACTCATGTCCTGAGCAACTTAAAGTACATGAATGTCAGTATTCACCACCGCATGCAACTGTCATCACAATGCGGCTGTAGTGCGCTCTGTAGAGCCCTCTATAGCGCGTCGCTATCTCGCTGAACGCAGCACGCTCTTTAGCACGTGCTACGCCACGCTCTACACGTCTCGGATGCGTTGCTCCGTCAAGAGGGACGTACACACTCTTCTGCGATTCTTCTAAGCTGTTTGTTGAATATTGTTGTTGTTACAATCACTGCACACGCCCCACATTGGGCGCCAGTTTTGTCGCGTGTGTTCTTTGCCAGTGAGGCGTGCGCAACGGAGTGATTGAATTTAACAACAACACAGCTTTTACCGATGGTCTTGAAACGTATTTATTCTGCTACTGATGCCACAACTTGAGAATGCAATCAATCGTCACAATCATAACACCCTGTAATAATTGAACAGTTTTAATATTTACTCAGTTCTGGTTGCTGATTTAATTGGAATCTTATGGTTTTACATTGTTATCAGCCATTCCCTGTACTTTAATGCTCTTTACTACTTTTCATGCATAACTAGTGACATCAATTACTCTGATTAGTTTCCCATTATTATTATTAGGTAGAATTCCCCCCAAATTACTTTAAAATGATAACTACCTGTGAACCTAAGTCAATTGTGTGAATTAATACATGTGTACTCTTCAGAAGTCTCTGCCCCTCTGAAGGTTCCATCTCGGATGCGGCTGTTTTATGCAATTGGACAGGGGGATTATGACGTCATAGGTCACATGACGTCGTGACATCACTTCCGGTTTACGGTTTACTACATTTTCCCGCCAGATCGCCCAGATATCGACAACGGTTTCCCGCGGTTTCTGATTTATTAAACCTGATATCGTTACATTCTTCCCCCCTACACCGTGGCATGTCCTCATGACACATCGATTAACCTACGAACGCAACTAGAATCGTATATAAACAACAATACATCAATTACATTTCACAACCTCATTTCTTTTATTCCGTTACAACATTCACCGTTTAAGGAATCAGTCGACATCCCCGGCTGTGAGGCTTTCAAATGTAACATAAAATAATCATAACAGTAGAACAAAACAAAATGGTTACACAAATAACATTCTTATTGATTCGAACAGTTTACAGTCTATACCGTAGCGCGTCTCCATGGAGCGCTCTATAGTGCGCATCGCTCCTGACTTTATACGGACGCTCTATAGAGCGCGCTACACCCGCTCTCCACGGATTCTCCGGGCCAACTGTATATCTTTGGGCATTATTGTCACCCGTTTTGCATGGATGCAGCAGAGGTTAGTATCTTCGAAGAGACCAATCAGGTAAGCCTCAGAAGCTTCCTGAAGGGCCATTATGGCAGATGACTGCCAGCGCAAATCAATTACAAAGTCTTGTGCTATTTCCCTGACCAGCCTTTGGAAAGGCAACTTCCTTATTAACAGCTCTGTGGTCTTTTGATACCGCCTGATTTCCCTCAGCGCTTTCACTCCCGGCCGATATCTTCTCTTTTTAGCTTCAGCCACATTCCGTCCCGCTCTGCCTGCGGCCCGTCCCTCCCCGGTGCGATTCTTCTGTACCGTCCTCGCTGGGATCGGCGCCCGGGGCTGTTTTCCTACTTCTTCCTTCTGCCTCTTCTTCCCCTCTTCCCTCAGCTGTTTCCGCTGTGCTTGCGTCAGCAATGGCCTCTTCTTATGTCTCGCCATCTCTGCAATTTTTGAAAGATCTTTGCCCTTACTACCGAGTCCTTTCTTAAGAGCTCGGGGCTCTTTAGCTGTTTTAGCGTATTCACTTGAGGCATAGGACGTGTTTTTACCGGGTGCACGGTCTATGGTGATTGGGGTTTCTTTTAGGGTTTTGGTTTCAATGGTACATCTCTGTTTCTTCTTGGGTGGGCCCTTTTCAACGGAGGGAGAATATGCAGGATCCCGCATCTCTTCAGCGGCCTCCTCCATATTTCTCCGGGCTTCTTTCCATATCTGTTGCAGATCAGGACGGATGTTATGTATTTCAACCTCAACCTGAGTTGAAGTTGAAGATAGGGTTTCGGGATTCGCACCAGTTTCTCCCTGTGTCGTGCCTTCGTTTGATTTGTCTCTGTGCTCACTCGGTTGCTTTTCCGAATTTTCTTCAATTTCCGTCTCTTCCCGCAATTTGACTTGGTTCTTGGTTACTTCCTCAATTAAATGTCTATCATGCTGATTAGTATTTTCAATTACATGCTCAACTACCTGTGTGGGTTCTTTTTCTATGTCGCCCACTGCCGCTTCTCTAGGTACCGTTTCACCTTTTGACACATCTTCCCGGATCTCAGCTGTTACCTCTGCTTGGATGGGTTCTGGCTCAGTTACTTCTATGCCCATGACCACATCTTGTTGGTTGGGTTCTACGTTCTCCTTGTCGGTTTCAAGAAGTCTATTACCATCGTTATCATACTTTCGTTTGGTCGTTCTAGTTATTGCCATTCTGAAATAATTAGTTCTTATTGCTAACTCATGCAAAATTCATTAGTATGCTTTTCTCTATCATCCTACCTTTCCGTTTGCTCAATTCATCAAGATTCAACCAGTTTGCTTATCCATCACAAACTTGACCCTCTCTTTACTGCTATTTAGAGCATCTCCACTGGCCCCCGTCCCTTTTCGTGTTTACATTTTCTGACTTACTTCTTGCTTTCGAACTCGTCTCCAAATCTATTGCATTATGGCCCACAAGTCATTTGATTTTCTTTTCGAGATGGAGGAACGGGCGTACAGAGGATACCTCAGGAGCTTAGTAAGTCATTTCTCTAGCTTTGTATTGATTTAGTCGATTTTCTTGATTTAATTGACAAAAACTCCTATTATCGCTCACACACATCTTTAACACATTTTCACTTT
>JBCAUG010735975.1:0-11729 GCA_038406175.1 Haplosyllis leylae | reverse complement strand
CAGTTACATTGTACTTTCAGATAATCTGTGTTCCATTCTCTGTCGCCCGTTGCCAGTTCTTGAAACACTTGTTCTGCGCGGTTGTAGACTCAACGCAGCAGATTTAACCGTTTTGGCGCAGGCCAACAGTGAAAACAGCCTTCCGAAGCTCAAACATTTGGACATAGCCTTTAATCCCATAAATTATCTGAGGTATCTGTTCGAATATGACAGCAAGTGGTCTGGACTTGTGAGTCTCACCACAGACTGGATGCGCATTGATTCTAAGATAAGTGTTGACAGCTTAGCTGAAGCTGGAGAGACCGGCTGTCTTGGTTCAATCGAAACTCTGTCCTTCATTACTGAACGTAATTTTCCGAGAATGCGCGAGACCTGTCGGACTTGTGAGGATCTCCTGTGGAAGCTACATAGGTCTGCAGGGGAATACACTTCACAGCGCCAATTTCTGGAGCCAATCAATAAGGCTTTAGAAAAGGGGTTGTTTTCTTCTCTGAGGTCAGTTTACATTCATTGTCAGCAGCAAATTAAGTGTGATGCCTCAGAGGAAAAACTAAAATTGAGGAAGAGAAAGTTGAGTGTGTTCTTTTTGCTGGTCCGTGAGTACTACGATGCTTATTATTGACTGTTGTCTTGTGTATTGAAGAATGCCATTGACATAACGGTTATGACTCAGTAAGGAAAACTTTAAACGCCCCTTTCTGTTTTATGTAGTAGTACACAAAATTCAGCTTGCACAAATTTAAAAGAAAAGATTACATTTGACATTTTGGGTTTATTACGGTTCCAGGATGTGCACAACTTCATTTTCATTGTGGTACTTGTCATACTATAAAATAAACTTGATAGAACTTGCTCTCAATTTCCTACACGTTTTGAATGCAAAACGATGCGTATTATCTTAACATTGGCAACACAAAAGAATTTGTTTTCCCCTTGTTTCTCCGCACAATGGACACAATGTAAATGTTTGTGACTAACAATATTTAACCACTTGACTTACCAATTAGCAGGTATGCCCAGATTCTTTATCTGACAGGGTTTTCACGATCTTTCAGCAATACCAAAATGGCAATTACATCAGTCAAGTGTCCAAGCAAGTGTCATATACCCCTTGACTTCTGATTTCACATCTTCTTAGGTCAGTTTGTATGATTAAAATAAAAGTTGACAAAAATACCAACATATTGTTTGTGAAGAACATGATTACATTAGACTCCTGTTAGCTGCACGGTATCCAAAAATGTCTTGGAATCGAGGTTTTTGCAAACCACACAAATCTGATTATTTTGTTTTTTTTTCTGTATAAAAGTTGCCAGATATAAAAGTGATGAGATATGTGTGGCTTAAGATATATGATCTAAATATAACACACTATGCAAAATACTTTTAATAACAACGTGCATACTATACGAATTTCTTGGATATAGCATGAGAGGAGCATTTATTTCTGTGGTGATGGACAGGCAATGAAATGAACAGTGGTAGTCCACTATTAGTGTTAGTAATGTGAGCAGACATCTTTCCTAAGTATCTGCAACTTGTCAAATTTAATGGTAAGTTTTAATGAAGTTTTATGGTTTTATTCACAATCGACTTCTTTCAAAAGTCATACAGTAATTACATACATTTTACAAATCAATACTGGTATCTGAAAACAGTTGACAAAAGTCATACAGTAATTAAATAAATTTTACAAATTAATACTGGTATCTGAAACAGTTGACAAAAGTCATACAGTAATTACATAAATTTTACAAATCAATACTGGTATCTGAAAGCTGTTGATGAACTGAAATTAGCTGGGCGTTAAACAACCAACAACTAATAATGATAACAAAAATGACGTCTTGAACCTAGTCAATATGCTGTCTCATGACACTGTGATCTTCAAAAATGATGTCACAACATTCTGTGAATGCATCTTCAAGTAGGGCGAATCATAATGCTGACTCTCACAAGCCAGCAAAATTAATATATAGTTGAAGCACTGAAATTAGTTGGGCCACTTACAATAGCATAACCATTAGTTCAGTTGTATTACTTTCAGTGTTTTAATTTTGATTGATAAAAATGTTGACTGATATTAATTAATCAACTTTTTAGGTACACTATTACTGATCTTGGAGATTACAATAATACCGTAAAGACTTTTGAAAAAACTCGAATACTTATACAAAGTTTCCAGATGTTACTAACAAAATTTAACTGCGAATATTTTAATACTGTCTCGCAATTATCGATAATTTCTCAATTTATTAATTAGATTTTGTCTGGAAAGTCTAGATACTGATCTTAGCAGACGATTCAAAAGGCTTGACTGTTTAGACAGGTTGTATTCAATCGGAACTCATGACTTATTGTCTCGGCAGAAAACATCAAAGTTTAGTACTTTTCTTGAAAATATTGCACTTATATACCCAGGCTTTGGTGGCTAATGACACAATCAACAATTCTGGAAGATATTTTACTTGTGGAATCTGCAATTTGGAAAAATGTAGTAACAAAACTGTAAAAAGACAACTTTAGGTCATGAGATAATGGTTATTTCACTATATTTTCTAAAATATGGGAATTTACAAGCTCAATTTCTTTCAGAATTTTGATGGTGTGATTATTCACTGAAACATAGATATGGTAATTGAATATATTCTTCTTTTTTATTGTAATTTTTGAGGGGACATAAGTCCCTTTTGTGGGACCACTGATACCCCTGTTGAATTGAATATATTCTTCAAAATGTACTCAATTGTAACATTTTCTGCCAAGACGACAAGTCCTGAGTTCCGCTTGAATATAACCCGTTGTTTGACAGTTGCACACCTCACATGAAAATTTACCCGTGCCATGAGATACTTTTAAGCTTGTCTTTAGTGAATCCATTAATTTTTTTATAAGCAATGGTAAGGAGCTATCATGGTATGTGCAAATGGTAGTTAATTAGTTTGTTATCAGCCTTATCAGATGGTCAGATTAATATGATATGGGTTCGTATGTGTGCCGTAATGTCTGTACGACGTGTGGACAGTTGAAACAAGCCCAACCGCAACATCTGTGCCGGTGCAAGTGCGAAAAATAATGTAGGCTCATGAATTGCCGGTGTAGTATCGTTTAGGGACCTCCCCGTTTTAACTTGGCACCCTCCCTTAAACTTAGGGGCAGAGGTCCAACTCTGCTGGCTGCCCCCCTTAACACTTGAACCCTCAGCTTAAGGCACCATTTCCCCTTGTAGCTTCTCCCCTCATAAAAATGTTTTCAATTAAAATCGGAAAAACTTATTGGAATTTTTTCTTGCAAATGATACATAATTTATCAGGAGTGATAATTCTTCCAAATAATTATAATAATTATTATATTTTTTACTTTTAACACATTTTATATATTAATTACAGTGTAATTTTTGACTTTTATCTATAAAAAGCATAGAAATTCATCATATTAAATTTATTTTATTTTTCAAATATGTTGCTTTTTGATTAAATATACTAAAGTATAAAACATTATGACTTTTAAAATAATTAATTGGAAGAAAATAAACTTTTGTGAAAAATGGGTCCCACTCACAACAGTCAAAATTGTCCACGGGGCCCTAAAAAAGGGGGGTCGGTTCAAATCACCACACCGGTTTACCAGACATGTTTGCCACAATGCAAAATTGCCGCATGTTAGGTTCAGTTATTGCGTTAAAAGTAAATCTATATGAAACCAAACATTTTTGAGTGGGCGAGCATTATGTTTTTGACCTCTAAAAATAAAGTTGGTTTCATCATGTCAATGTATGGAGCATAATTATTTCTGTCCTTAAAAACAACGTCACGTCTACAGACAGTTTTAAATCTATTACCAGTCGCGGGTCCAGAAACTAGATGAAAGACATGAAGTGTTCAATGTTTTACAGGACTTGCTCGCATACCCCACTGAGTCCTACACTATCTAGATGCTTGCGTTTCTTTAATTCTAAAATAATCTTAATGACTCTTGTTTAATGTATTTTTTTTCATTTCAACGTGTTTCTTTTTCATTTCAAGTTTAATGAAGAACTGTCCGACGAGAAGTTTTAAATTTCGCATCTGAACAGTGCTTTACCCCAACCGGACCAAACGTCTCAAACTCAAAGCGGATCCAGGATCTCCACAACGGTGGCAATGAAACACGAAATCTTTACACCTGTCTTCGTTATCCATCTTTTTCTTGACCTACTACTACAGCAACAATTAAGTTTTTCCTTTTTAAAATTCCATCTTAATTTGTTGAATTTGTTCAATTATTTTGCTACCAGTATTTGCACATATCTTATACAGGTAATAATTAGTATAGGTATATTGGAATTTTGTGCACAGGTGTATATTTCCAAATTGATACAGGTAAATAATCCGTACATGTATTTGTTAAAAAAAGAAGACCCATATTTAAGATAATTTGACAAATTTAACAAACAAAAAACGGAAAAACTAGAATGTCGGGGACATGCCCCTTCGCTCGCCCCTTTCACCTCTATTGACAAGTTTCGACCAGCAAATAACATCTCTCTATACCTTTCTCTTGAAGAATTTCGGTCACCTGTTGCCTTCTTTTTCGCACTTGCAAGAACAGCAATGGCTGATTCGGGGAGGAGGATCTAAGGGGTACTCTATGGACATGTTTTTCAGCACAATTTGCCAAAATGTATTGTTTTCGCCTCTCCTACTAGGTTGTTGCCTTCCTTACAGAGATGGCTCTTTCCCCGCGGAAAATCCTAGATCTGTCACTGATGAGCATTTTGGTTGTCTGAGTACCTTTAGAACTATTGCAGAAAACCAGACATTCCAATCTGGCATTACCGAAAGGTTCTAAGAATAATTATCAATTCTGGAAAACAGTCAATAATTTCACTTTTCAACGGAATGTGTTTTCGTCTGGTGTAGGAAGGGGGTCAGGAGTTGTTTATCTGTCTGCTCGGCTCTTTTAACATCGAAACTTTATTATAGGATGCTAATGCATGCATCCTATAAGTATTTTGGGAAACTGGAACTTTTTGAATTTTGAATTTTTTTAAAAAATTTTTTGGAGGACACAAGTCCTTTTTGTGGGGCCACTGATACCCCTGTTTTAGACTTCTGGTGACCTCTGCCCTGGGTTTTAAAACCAGGGTGGATCCCTTTTGCATGCTTTCTCACCTGTGTGATCCTCAGACTCACCTATGGTGTCACACCTGTTGACTGTATGGAGGTCAGCACGGCAGCTGAGACTTTTCGAAATAATTTGGTAAGTTACGAGATTTTGGAATTCCAAACATAATTTCAATTTCAATGTTAAAGTATCTGCATCTCGTAATATTTCTTTTTATTGTCCTTTTAGACAACAGGTAAACATGTTTGTCTGTTGCTATTCTCAACCCTTATTCATTATAAATCCTTTTTTTTGTGACGAGAGACACATCTACTTTACACACTCGTACAAAATCCCTCATTCGTAAAAAAAACGTTATTCCTACTCTATAAATGTTTTCTTTGTGGCGTTACACTTAAAGTGATTACAAACCTTTCAATTGGTGACCTTAAAAGTGCACATTGCCACAAATATTTATTTACTTAGGAGTTATATCAAGATCCAAGTAATGTATTATATGATTAAGGTTGATTTCAGAATTACCAATACTCAGCACGATTTTTAAAACGTTTTAAATGTAAAATCACGTATATTTTTCAAGGTCAGACACCGTTCAATAAAATGCCACGTACGATGATCATTCGAGTTTTCCCCCAAATTTCCAACAGAAACCACTTTTTTAGTTATATTTCTTTTATTGTCTTTATCACACTCTTTCATAGATTAGCTAGAAAATGTTCTAACTACTACGTACAAAAAGAACTGACGTGGTAGAAAAGTACACGAAAACGTAACTTAGATTGAAATGCCAAATATGCCAACATCGTAAAATTTGGCAATTGAGGAAAAACTCGATTATTTTGCATACGTGGTGATGCCATAAAGGTAGCTTCGTGATGTTTATGAAAGCAATTGTGGTTTCTTTTGGAATGCAGTTGAATCAATTATTTTGTAAACCAGAAACACGCAGACATACAATGATAATGGTAATAAAGTGGTTGCGGTGTCGGTCATATCAGTACAAAGTTCCGGTACACGGTTTAAAATTTAAACAAGAATGCCTACCAGCATTGTGTCACGCCTGAAATCTCTCACATATCTTGTTGCATGTGAAATCTGGAGAACTCCTTAATGACACCACATTATTAGCCTCATTCTGAGATTGTGATTGTACAGACGCCATACAGAGAAGATAAGTCGCTCTGCTGTCATCAGCAGCAGGCGCGACTAAAAAGAACTGCTTTTGTGACTAGACGAAAACAAAAGTGAGTAAACGCACTTCAATTTCCTAAATTTCTTCAATGTTCTTCAAAGCATACCAGGTATCCGCGTGTGTTTACTGATTTGTCTCTTTCCCTAAAGCTTACTGACCAAATGTCCACCTATAAGTATCGGAAGGTGTGTGTGCAATGTGAAGATAATACCAAGCAATAATACTGCTCCTCAAGTAATACAAGCGTACACAGTTGGTACACGATACTACATTTTGGATTTTTCAAAATGGATAACTGGTCAGAGTGTCATAAGGAAAAGGATTACCAGGTGTGTGTGATCTATCCAAACCTGCGCAAAGATGAAACGTCTGATTCATCACAAAACGTTTGAGTGCTCAGGTTGCTCATCATAGAAATTATTACCGACCACGTACGTAGTTTGCCGGTGTTGTCCCCTGATGCACTGAGACAGGCATCCTTCTGATGGGAAGTGGGAAGGAGGACCCAAAGAGGGACCGGACAGGAAGGAAGGCCCCCGGCCAAGTCCCCCAAGGATAGGCTCTCAGGTAATGTGTTCGTTTTCATTCTGTTTCAAAAGCAGCTCCATACATCACACTCGCGCTTGACAATTAGATTCTGGATCACTCATAGTATAGCGTAAATCGTTGTCGGACCCAAGGGGGACCCCAGGAACACGCTGACGGTCCATATCTTTTAATTTTTACGCAGTTTTCAGGGAAAAAATTGACTAAAAGTTATAAGCCTGGCAGCCTGACCTTTGGGAATAGGGTCCCTCCCCTCGTCTGGGAAGCTCAGTGTATTTAAAATAGACTATTTCAACGAACAATGAACTCTGATGAGCAGACGTGCAGAAAAACAAGATAACAAGATGTTACAATGTCTATCTATTATTAATTACGTCAAACAAACTTCAACCAATCAATCAATTTGAAGGAGTATCTTGAACTTGAAGTATCCAATTCTAGGATAGAACAGTACACGCGTCTTTCGCTGTCTGAGCGCAGTCTCAAAACCAGTTTTTAAATCCGCAAACATCGTGAAAACAGTGTGCAACACCATGTTAATACGGTTTCCATCAAGTCGTAGAAGTGTATGTAATAAGTGTGAACAGGATATTACACACAGTTTTCAAATTTTAAAAGATGGTTGGGAGAGTATTTCGAGACAAGTTAGGAAGTACGCGCGAATAAAGGTTCTGGTACACATCATTGTGCGACGTCTACACATTTCTGAATCAGAGATTTTCAGTCTTGCGCTTTTATGTTGCCGCAACCGACCGAGCGACACAGAAATGTTTTCTCCACCAATCACAATGCAGAGATTAACCCACATACACACGTATATGAATCACTACACTGAGCCTTTCCGAGTGATTCACGTATTGGGGATCACCGCACAGAGACCTGAGATGCTGTCCAGCTAGCACTAATCACCGGCCGCATTGATTCTGAAGAAGATGGGAGAAACAAAAAGTGACATAACGTCACATGCTTACATAACTCGTTACACTGTAGTACTCCTTCTCATTATGGCTACGTGTGTTAATACTCTTCCAATAAAAGGTAAGTTTAAAAATGTACTGTACATAATTCAAGTAACAATTCGTAAGTCTGTGTATATATTTTTTTAAAGTTGATTTCTCAAGAATTACTTGTAACAAAAACAAATACCACCATCCTCTGTTACTATTTAGTATTTGTAACTGGATAAGAATAGATACAGGACACGTTTACAGAAAACGTAGAATTCCGCGACATTTAAAAATTATCTGAGCTCAATGACATTATTTATGTCTCTTAAGTACGAACCTTACCCGCGAAAACTTGAAATTTTATAGCATTGTGTGCAGGTAGTTAGTAATAAAACGGGCGGCAGGGTGGTTAAACGTTCCGAAAGTTTCATGCTTTCAGGTTGTTTTCGTAAATCAGACATATGCAAGTATGCACAAGGTCATATGCACGAGCTTTTGTGACATTCCATTGTGCACGCATGTATGCACACAACTGAGGGTGGGTGATACCAATGGTACTGAATCCGCACGTGCAGAGAATTCCATCCGGGAAACAAAGTATAAATGAACATCTTAATCACTAGACAAAGAAAAATGGTAAAAACATTAAGTAATAATCGGTAACACGTTTTTGTCGGAAGGTTATCTCACAATGATTAAATAAAAAGTTTTATTTATTTGTAACAGAAACTAAGAATAGTGGAATCACGAAAGAGCATTTGAATTCTCAACGGTTAAAAAAAATCAGTCCATAGGACTGAAAAACACTTAACTTGGTTTGTTAGGAATCATTAGAATTTTTCTGTAACGGAACCTACGTTTAAAATAAACGCCATATTTCGTGAGTCGATCAGATTTTCAGTTAAAATACAAAATATAGGTAAATTCTCCAAAAAGATTTTAAGGAGGGCAATGCACCAGTTAAAATTATTTTGGAGAATTTACAATTATGAGTTTACTATAACTAGTTTAAAGACTTTAAAGGGTGATTCACCAAAATTATTTACGCTAAATAGGATGGGCTGGCTAATCACGCCGTTTGAATTTTTGTTCACACCTCTGTATGTGATATCAATTCCTGACGGGGCCGGTGGTAGACCTGTCCTACAAGTAGATAAAGTCCGGAACTTCATCATGAGTCGGCAGACCTCAGTGCGCGATTGCGTTTACTTGCCTGTTAATGAGTACACTATGTAGTACAAAGAAAGTACAATAAAGCAGATTATCCCTTTTAAGAATTGTTCACACATACCGTTAAAGTCACCGTTTTGTGACTGGCACCTGTGATCCTTTTTTACGTTGCGTGTAAACAACATCAGCGAATTGCTTTCAATTCGTGACTGTGCTGTCAATGATAAATTAGTGTGCAAAGATCTTTGACCGTATAAGAGAGAGGTGGTGTCCGCCCAAAACGAACAGCAGCCACGAAGGGCACAAGTAGAAACCTTCTTTGGCCATCTATTGTGCATTTATGCTGTGGACTTTTTCGACCACAAAATATGGGTGATCACCCAAAAGAATGAACATTCAGGTGTTGAAATAAGATTACTGCCCAATGAGGGTGGCCGTAAATCAGAGGCTGCACTAAAACAGTATTTCCATCGTGGTCAAGTCCACGACTAAGAATTAGAACAGTTTTCTGACTGCCAACTTTCATTTTACAAAATAACGTTTTGAAGTAACCTTTTTGCATTCATTTCAGATCCAATCAATTTCAATTTCACATAAAAATGTGAATAAATAACTTATACTTAATGCTCCTCGGACAAAGTTATTGATTTAATAAGGCACCTTATGCACTAAAAGAAGGACATGGGATTTGCCGGCCGGTGACGAAACCACGAAAATCTCGAATGACACTGCTCATAATAATCAGTGGTTTTGTATTCCGGGTATCAAATCCTGGCAACAGTCGCACTCTGTACTATATTTGGCAAGAACGGGCACGAGTGAAAGTTATGCCCAGAAGTAGAACTTTCAAGGACCTATCAACGTGGCAACATAAGTGTGTTACAATGTTGCAGCACTCAGTACACTTGATCTCAAGTACAACTCAATGAAGTGAAGTGTTTGTTTCATCTCGAAAGACTATATCATTAGAATACCCACTGAGAGGATACAGTTCAATGCAATAAACACCTATTGAAAAATACTAAATGTCCGACAAATAGTTCAAATTTAGTTTCATTTGGGAAACACCTCTGGCGTCAAGGTCAATGTTTCACCGTAATTTCACGCTAGGTGACTTTCTTTGCTAAAGTAAGCCGATCGACTTTTTCATATTCAAGGATTGCTAAATTTATCTAAGTAGACAAAGAATTCTGCAAAAACAAATCAAATCAAAACATGTCGTGGGGTTGGAATCTATGATCTCTTTATCAAAGAGAATTTACTACATTACTAGGTGGTAGGTTTTTATCTTAGCCATTAACGAATTGACTCCTTTGTACTGTATCAAGCAATGTTTCGTCATTGGTCACAACAAAACCTGCCACTGCTCACCTGCACATTGGTATCAAATCAAAACATGTCGTGGGGTTGGAATCAATGACCTCTTGATCAGAGAGTCATTACTATCCACCTATGTGGTAGGTTTGTATCTGAGCAATTCGTGAATTGAGCCTATTGTGTCATGCAATGTTTGCCATTGAAATCATTATCAAATCACATCAAAACCTACCACTGCTCACTTGCAGTTCTTAAACTTGGTATGAAATTTCAAAATCCACAGACGATCTAGTTGGTCACTCCAGGCGCGCCTCCACCCCTTATGCCGCGTTCACACTGCACTGGACCGGGTACAATGGGTTACAACATATTATACAGAACTGTCCATACTGCACCTGGACAGGGAAAGGGAATTGTGTCAATGAGTTTCCAACCCATTTTTCAGGACCTGAAAAATTTCCTTGTGGTACTTTCAATGGATTTCAATTGAATGCATAATATTTTCAGGTCTTGTTACTAATGCCAGTCCCTGTGCAATGTGAACATTACACCCCTGTCCCTGTCCCTGTCACGGTTCCGTGCAGTGTGAATATGCCATTGGGACCAAAAATGTGTCGATCTCATGCGGGATTCCGGTAAACGCAAAATCCTGGTGCCCCCTCCAACGAGGGTTGGAACCCTTGCGGACCCTCCTCTGATCATAACAATCTGTTCGATTTTATTTCAGACTTATCACATGGAAGAAGCGAAGATACAACTGACGTGGAACCAACGTTCGGTGGTGTCATCAGTGAGAGACAAAGGTCAATCGCAGAGTCATTTCAAAGACTTCTTAGACAAAGGAAACTAAGTAAAAACGAGAAACAAAGAAATAATTTATCACCTGATGATATGACTTTCCAAAAATACTTCTCATCTTCTCCCCTCCTTAGAAATGCAATAGATAAACTGGCGAAGGATTATGAAAGGGACTTAAACTGGTACACGAATTCAAAAGTCTCAAAAAGAGAAACATTGGAAAGTTCGCCATTTCAAGAGGATCTCATTCGACCAGCTGGTCACTCCTCGAGAAGATCTGATAGATTATTTAGATCTGGATCCAGAATTTCAAGACGGAGACACATAAGACATCATAGACAAAGGTTCAAGGAAAAGGCGGAGAGGAGTGGCTGGGGTGGTGGCTATGGATAATAAAGGAGCAAGCATGTGATAGGAAATTTATGCACGCACCCACCTTCTGAGATGACCGTGCAAAGCAATGGTTCTTGTTTGTGGTTTCAGCTACCAGTTAGCGGGTTCCAGATACCAGTTTTTTGTAATGCACCACAAAATCTTGTAATGCATTACACAACATTTTGGGGCGGGGGGGGGGGGGGTTGGGCCCACTCCACAAAAAGTGTTGCATTCCAAAAAACTTTTACCCAAACCTCGCAACCTTGTCCCCAAAACCA
>JBCAUG010735974.1:0-24125 GCA_038406175.1 Haplosyllis leylae | reverse complement strand
GGGGGTGCCACCCCAATCCCAGCCAGGGATTGGGGCGTCTCACTTGGGGTAACCCCCAGCTTGGACTGGGATACCTCCCAGGTTGAGACTGGGGTAACACCCCCCCCCACTGGGACTGGGGTACTCCTTTGGAAAGGACCTGGGACTACAGACCAGGGAAAGAACCTGGGACTGAGGTACCCCCCAAACCTGGGACCAGAGACAGGGAAAGGATCTGGGACTGCAGTACACCCCCTCCAATGAACAGACACACATCTGTGAAAACATAACCTCCCGTCGTATTACGTACGCGGGCTGTAACAAGTTGCAGAGGTCACAGATATTTTACGCCAATTAGTGTTTTTCTTCTGAAGGAATCTGTTCGTTTATTTCTCAAATTTACAAGAAACAGTCCGATTCTTTTTGCAGTGCAGTTTGGTCACAAAGTTTTTAACTGAATATAGTAACCCTTGTAATACTGTCAGTTTAATTTATATCCATGGGCAAATTTTAGTGTGTTTGACAACGTGTGCACCTCAGTACGTATAACAATCCATACATTTGATTTTTTCCTCGGATAAGGGTGCGTGTCTCGCAAGATAAGTTTGCTGTTTTCACACTTCCTTATTAAATTACTGTTAATAAATGGGAACAGCACATTCAGCAGAAAAAATAATGACCTTACTCATCATCTCGTGAAAACTTGGCGAAATTGGGAATATCGAAAAAAAAAATTAAGCCGAAGCAGGAAATTGTTTTAACAAGTCTAGACTTATACTTAATCAAAAATGCAACGACATTAACTTGTTGTTCTTTAAGGGACGATTTAAATGCAGATCAGTCTATTTTACCGTACAATGACGATGTTCGAAGCGGGTAACAATTCACATCTTTCATGAAAAAATTCTAATAATGAAACAAATATTAAAACATATAATCCTTTGAGTATACTTACTTTTGTTTCTCGTTGTCTTCAAATAAAGGGACAAACATGGAACTTTTTAAAAAATCAAATGTCTGATGTTTTTCTTGATTGAATTCAAAAGTAACACTGCTTGCCTGTACTTTAACTTGACTTCAAGAATAAATGAAAATTCAACCTCTTCAATATATGCTTTGACATTGTATTGTATATTGACATTGCAGATAAAATTACAAATTTTCAATATCTTCTTTCAGTTTTTAATTACAATTCATATAATAATTTCATTTTTGGTCAATATTACATTAATAAGTTTCCTTGAAGGACAAAGTCAATTAGTTTGTTTCACTAGCATTTAAAATGAGCAGAAGAGGACGCGAAAACGGTAGAGTCACTGACGTCATTGAATACACTGGTTACAACACGCACCTAGTTATAGCAAGCAATTTCCGGTGCATCTAATAATTTTAACAGGGACCAAATACAATGTGTAAGTGATTCTACTTTTGCATTCACTTTTGCCCAAATATCATTAACAAACAAACGTCATGCCATATACTATTTGCCTTCACCCTTTTACTATGTGTAAATGATAATATCTGATCAACTCTCCACAGATATTATACCTGATCAACTCTCCACAGATACACTGTATTTTATAAACGACGAATTCAATGAATAAAAGCTGGGGTTCATATTACAGATGATGATAATGGAGACGTTGTACAATTGTAATAGGTAGAAAGTAAACTACATGTACAATGCATACAGTCTTATTCTGTTTTATATGAGGCTGAGAGTTGATGAAACACGATGGCACGACGACCATCGCTACGAAATGTATCGTATTTACACGATTAAGGCATCTTCTTCACGTGACAATAAACATTAAGATACCACAAGCTAGAGCATACGGATCCCTTCACACTGAATGAAAGCGAACAATAAAGTTTTAACATTTTGTCAATTGTTGACAGGCAGAATGGGTTCCAGACCCATTCTGCCTGTCAAAGTGCCCGTCGCCATTGACACAATGTTAAAACTTTATCGGGCAAAATTTAAAATTGATCGGTGTCGGTATGTGTGAATAAGCCTAAAGTACCAAACCTTTCAGTTTCGTGTTCGCTCTGTGTGAATGGATCTTTAAGGTCTCCTCAAAATGTGCTGGCTAATTCGAGTTTTTATGGTGTAATCACACTAACAGAACCGAGAACTAGACTGAGAAATTGGTTACAGGACCCTATGGCATTGGTCTCAGTCTCGGTCTGTGTGTAGTGTGTACTGGTCCACACATTACTATATAACCCAATTCCATCGGTCTCGGTCTCTGTCACTTTCAGTGTGAATATATCATAAGTTGTAACACTGATTAAAACGTTGCCATTTGCGAAAATGCTCGTGGTGGTTGTTGTTATTATTATGGTTCCGAAACCAAATACAATTTTACACTAAAATTGCAACTGCATCCGAAATGCCTCATTTTATTCACTGTATATTATTTCTTCTTTCACATATTCACAAAACCTATATATGTACAATACACAATCAACTAAATTGACATATCTGCTGTGTACAACTGAATTTAACTTTGTTGTTTTGAAAATACTGTTCAGTGGCATGCAGGAAACAGCAGTAAATGAAAGCATTTGGATCAGGCTTCAGTTCATGAAAAATTTTATCACATTTAACCCGAGCTGTTCAGTGGCCGGGTAATACAGTTATTCTGCACCATCGCTCTGATTTCGCCGCTAAAATTAAGAGAATACAAAACTCACTTAAACAAAGAGTGAATAGGATGGAAATTTCGTCAAGTTCCTACACATTGTCAAAATAAAGGAAAGTTTGTAATTAAAATCCTACATTTTTCATTCAAACAAGAAATCTTGTATGGGCTGGTATAGTTTTTGTACACTGCATAACCCTTTAGTTTGTGTATTTCGTACGGCTCAGATTCAGTTTTCAGCTTCAGTTTCGGAGAAAAGAATACAGCTCACAGGTAAATTAACTGTATTCTCCGATTGAAAATCTGCAATTTTGACTTATTTGCTGTTTTTCTTCAAATAAAACATATTATAAAATATTTCTATGTTGTTCACAAATTTTATCAAACATTTATTTACTCAGACTACCGGAATACAGTTAATTAACCTGTGAGCTGTGTTCTTTTCTCCAAAACTGAAGCTGAAAACTGAGCCTGAGATTAATGGAAAACACATTTGTTTGTTGGTTATCTGGAGTAGCTCATTGTTTGCATCTTTTTTCTGATTTTTCAGGAAGATGTATTTAAAAGGGCGCATTCCTATTTCAAAAAGCAGTGCTTTTTTTTGGTCGTGCTGACTTTTCCTAATTCGCCTGGAATTCTTTTGCGTCACAAAATGTCATTTGGTAGTCAAGATAGAAAAAAAAATTAAAATTTCTCTTCCTACATTTCTGTTCGGACATGTCTAAAATTTATCTTAGCGAGCAGTGTCTTATTTTTAGAACAATATGGTATCGAATTGCCGCCTTATTCAACGATCAGATAAAAGAAAATGGTCATCAATTCATTGAGTAATGTTGTGATTACAATGGAATATTTGTAACATTACCTCAGAGAGTCTGGTAGTCCTGCATTCCAGTAGCGAAGCTTATGCTTATGTATATAGAGCATGCACAGAGTTCTCAATGATGGTTCTGAAATGTGATAGGTACCTCTTGAATATGGCTTTCAGACTGAATGAAAAGTAGACAATGGTAAACTCTGCAAAAAGGTTATGGGACGGATTTAAAAGATCTTATGAACAAACTTTTTCAGGGTTTCCACTTTTGTCTTTTTTCCAGATATTATTACAATCCGAAGGTGACCTTCAAGCGCTTTTAACCAATGTTTTACGAATCAACGTTTCATTTATGTATAGTAAACAAATAGTACATTTTTTTACAATGCTGAAGAGTGAATATCCCCCCATTTCAGAACATGCAGAAAATGCTGCATTGTCCAACCATAAGGTAGAAGCCATACATTAAAAAGAAACACTGGCTTTACTCTACAATTAATCTTATGTTTTATGTAATTTTTCTAGGCTCTTAAGGTACATAGTCAACTTTCCAGTTTTTCCAGATCGAGAGAGAACCCTGCAGTTTTGAAAACCTCCTTCACAAAATTTACAAAATCTTGGATGTTTATGCTGAAAAGTAATTAGTATTTACAATTAATTTGAAGGAAATTTGATATTTCAATTGTTTTCACTCATTTCTAAATAGAGTTGCAAAACGTATCTACCATTTGGGTAAGCCTATCTAAAAGAAAACTACCTCCACCTTTAATTTTTTACTACCAGAAAAATGACGAATTATGCAGTCTTGCATTTGGAAATGAGTGAATTTTCGTTTCTTTCTGTTGTAATTTTGATGATCAAAGACCAAATAATTACGCATCTCCATGAATTCAGAAATAAATAATATGTATTTTTCTCTTCCTGAGCCACTACATATTTTGTATAAACACAACACTGTACCAGCCACTACATATTTTGTATAAACACAACACTGTACCAGAGTACAATTTGTCGGATATTTTCAAATTATAGAGACACCTGACTAGACAAAGAAACAACTTGTAGGTAAACGAGTCACGCTCAATTTCAAACTCAGTGATAGATTTAGCACTTAATAGACAATGACATGTTCGGAGCATGCGCCCACTATTTGTGGAAATGTCATTGAAGCTTTGTGCAAGATACTTCCAGACCTGCCGTTATGAAGCGAAATATTTGTGACTGACCAAGGCGCTGGAAATTTGTACACACTGACTGAAAATACGACAATTGTACAACAACGTCTGCAACAATGACGTACATATCTATCTTGAACTCTTTATTATTTGATACTTACCAAAGTCCAGGACATGTAGGTCGGACTGATCGATCAGCTCCATTTCGTTGTTGTTCGAGTTTTCCTTTTTACTTGGACTGTGGGCACAAATATAAACACGGAATTTATATGAAAAACAAACAAGTCAAAAGATATTGAAAAACGAATAACTAAAAATATTGTAATTTTGTGCGTATTTCCAAGTGCTTGTAACAGCCGAAATGTTTCAGTATTGCTATCAGCTCTAAGTAAGTATTGTAAACGGGACTCACTACACTTTGAGTAACTACTGCTACTCAATACTAACCTTGTGCCACCAAAGAGGAAGACGCGACCGTTGATAGGACAGCAGCATTGTCTTCGTCTAGGTCGCGGTCCCTTGCCCCTCACCTTAATTATGCTCCAGTGATTTCGTACTATAATATTTATTTTGCATTGTACAATACACATTTACATATTAATGACCGAAGGGAGTGTCTGGGTGCTACTGTACAGCGCTATAGCTTTACGATGCAAGTGTCCGCTTGAATACAGAAATACACGGTGATGTATGGAATATTATGAATTAAAAGATGTAAATATTACAAAACGAATTGTAAAATATGAATGGTGTTCTAGGTTTATATTTTATGAGCCTTTAAAATGGGCGATCGCTTGGTAACATACAACTCGTCTTGAAACTAGTAAACTACGCTCAGGAAAAGGAATGTCAATTCAAGACGAAGGAAAAAAGCCAGTAAACTTTACTCCAATTTTTTTCTTTTTTTCTTAAAAAAACCCTTGTGTACAGCGAACCTCTTTTTTCTAGGCTTATTTTAATTGTCTCAAACCGTATTAAATGAAATAACAAGATTCAAAAGAGGTTCCGGAAACCTGGGTTTCCATGCAAACGTGAACTTACCTGGATCATATCTATATAAATCATCAAAGTGTAAATCGAGTAAGCCATTGTAACCACCGAATACGTAGAGATTTCCTTTGTGAACAACTGCAAAACGAAAAATGATCTTATTGCATCAACTGTGGAACCTCATTTTTCCCAGTATTCTTCAATGTTATAAAATCCTCACAAAGGAATTGTTTTCGGATGGGCCGGAATTGTTGGTTATTCCATATAGTTAAGCGTAATTTCGCACTGGTGTAGAAGTTCTCAACAGCAGTTTACGCTTTTACGAATTTGATGACTGTCATATTGTTTGAGCCGTCACGACCGTACACAGAAAAAACTGGCCAGAACTGACAACTTACAGGCCGAGTGGCTGCGACGTCCAAATGGAATGTCGCCGGTGCAGACGGGTTCATGCCATCTCCTTGTTGTCGTGTTAAAAACCTAGAACAACAATAACATGGTAAAAGTGGAAACAGATAAAGGTGAAAATGTCAAATAAAGTACGATAGATAAAAGTATCTACAACACCAACTAGTTGTCTATTTTAATTTTGTTAGGATTATTCTGGGCTTTTACAAAGGTTACTGCAGTTTCAAAAAGTTCTTCTTCAGACCAATGTTGTTTAAAGATAAAGTATTAAAGTTTATTCGTGTGATGTCAGAACGAATATGTACTTCATGTCACAGACATCTACCATCTACCATCTAACCAGGCCTACACCTGCTTCCAGTGTTTACAAGGTTGGGTGAGATACCAGACCTGTTCGAGGCCCACAAAATCGACATTTCGAGTTGAGCGCACATGTACGTGCACGGAGTTTCGACTTTTCAACTTTTCGTAAGCGAATAGCGTCAAAACGTCCTTCCTCAAGCCCTGTTTAGCATTGTGTCAATGACGACGGTGACTTTGACGGGCAGAATGGGTCTGGAACCCATTTAGCCTGATTTTCAGCCCGATCCATTGGGACAATGTTAAAAACTTTATCGGCGTCTGTGTCTGTGTCGGTACGTGTGAATGAGGCATCAAAGTGACAACGCCAATTGTTGAACACGACTTGTTCCATATTTTCAGGAAAAAGGAAATTCAAGTTTTCAAAGATTTAAAAATATGCTCTTTATAAAAAACCGTCCCCGTAAACAGAAGAGAGCGATTTTCTAAGGGATTTTTTCTGTATTTTCAGCTGACATTTCTTCACGGTTAAATTACAAAGTACGGGAGCTACATGCATGCGTCATCTCATGTCTATTTAATTGGTGAAGTCACGACTCGGACTGAAAGGCAACCAGACATATTACCGTTTATTACTTTACTTCAAGAGGTCAACAAAGGGCCTGAAATAGTTTTTATTCAGAATGAAATTCCGCTGCAGTTTAACATCTTCTCTGTCACAATATGACCTATTTGCGATTGGAACCGAAACTTGTTCTCTGCTATTTCGACTCCAGATCACGACATCCGGTGTTGGTTTACTTCCCTTTCTTTTAAAACATTTGTCCTTGGGTCCTAACTGAGTTTCAAAAGGTCAGATGGAATTGACTGTTGTAATAGAAACTTGGTAGAAAGCTATTCACATAAAGGCCTCATCCCATTTGTTGAAAACTTGGAAACGGCTGATTAAGCTAAGAACTGGGAACATAAGTTTGTTTCACGTGGTGGTTTTCCATCACAAAAAAAGCTCCCTCGGATCAGGATCGGTCAGTAATGGATTTTAAAACACTCCATCAACAACCATTCTTGTCCTGAAGCTGTAGATCATTTAATACACTCATTTCTAAGTGTCTATATACATAAAAATTCCCTTTAATGTTTGATGACTAGTGTGAACAATGTCAGTGTCACCATATTGGTTGGATTAGGAATTTTGACTTCATAATTTTAACAGGTTATTTGTGTGGCATCTCAAGTTAGGTTCCGAGTGGTTCAATTTCATGGCACAAGCATCTCTGCTTCTATTTCTTAGCCATTGGTGATACCAAAGTTTTACTTGAACTTCATGGACGTCGATGGAGGTGCCCAAAACGACTTAATTGTTTTGCTTGACATTCTTTATTATTTCCAAAAACATTTCAATTGGTATCTCAAAAACTTATTTCAATTACTGCTGTGCTAAAAGACATTAAGACTGATTCCTACCTGGATTATGTTGCAGTAAATCTCATGACTAGTATGGAATGGACCCGCCCGGTCACTTCGCCCACCAAATATGTACATCTTGTTTCCGATTCCCGTTGCAGAATGGAAATC
The DNA here is from genome assembly GCA_038406175.1 of Haplosyllis leylae. Lineage (NCBI taxonomy): Eukaryota > Metazoa > Annelida > Polychaeta > Phyllodocida > Syllidae > Haplosyllis > Haplosyllis leylae. The sequence goes on along the minus strand of JBCAUG010735974.1, from coordinate 16,239 downwards.
CCGCCACCTGGCTGGTACACCCTGTCAAAAATATCCCAAATCTTTGAATCAGATAACAGACAACTCCAGAAATTTTCAACAAAAAATTAAATAAATAAAGGTCGAAATAATCATTTTTGTCAAGATGTTTATTAGAAGAGAATCGATCATCCTTGTCCATTTCGAAAGAGTCATTAATATTAAAAATTCAAAATACTCTGAATTTGAGTGTTACTTTCAAAAATGAACCATAAATTTTTACAATAATCAAAAAATTTTCAGTCAAACGTTTTCTGATCCCGGGTACAGGATTACACATAAAATTTTCTTCTTGTGTTTTGGAGAAAAAACATTCTAAACTTGTTACATACTTTTGTGTAAACTGCAGATTATAACGAGACTATACGGTTAACAACATCTTACTTCTAAGTTTGAAACTTAGTTCTGTAAAATGACATTTGGCATTTGAGAATGAGTCAGCGAATAACTTTTACAGCTTGCAATACGACACGCGTACTTTCTCTTGACGACAAAAATGAAACAAGTGTCATATTAGTTCAATTATATTTGAATATAAACCTTTTGAGAAATTAAACCTGCTTTTCAACACTAGAGTTCAGAGCAAATGAGTCGAAGCAAGCCAAGGTCACCAAACTTCGACTTTTAATAAAGCCATTTGGAAAAGTTCAGTGCATTGAAGTTGAATAAAGATTATGAACATAAAAACTTAAAGGTTATAAATCTTATTTTTTGTATCTTTTCAAGACGATGCAAGTGATTGTTACACAACCCAGAGGCATAAACTAGAAGTGGCCTCCTGATTTTGGTTCTAATGGGCCAAGCTTGGAACCAGTAAAAAGATGCAAAAGGAAACTGCTCATTGTAAGCGGGTTATTATTACAACCAAGTAAGCTTTTAACACTGTTGTCAATGATTTTGTTGTCAAGAAATCTCAGGATAATTCCATACAATAGGATACCGTACACCGGTTGGTGCAGGTGCTCCTGCCAAACAAAACTTGTTACAACTGGGACCCAGTGCATTATGATTGAGAACCGTACATAATATAGGGGTTGGCACCCATCAATTTCATTTAAGTCGAAAAATCAAGATCCAAACTAATGATGCATTTACACTGACAGCGACCGAGACCGAGATTTAGACCGAGACCGATAACAAGTATACAGAACTCAATGGGAATCTACGTCGTTATCTGTCTCTGTGCAGTATGAACGCTTCCATAGAACCAAATGTCATCGGTCTCGGTCACTGTCAGTGTAAATGCACCATCAGTTGATTACATAGTCCTGGGTCAATATATGGTAAATTTTAGAAAAAATATTTTAAGAAAACTTTCAAAATTTTTCTGGTCCTGAAAAGGTTAATTTAAATTTTTTTTCAGCAACAACGATACAACTTTCGCCTGGACCGATCACAATAGCAGAGGTTTTATTACATGCTTCGTGACAATCTCTATTATCCCATTTTCAATGACTTTCTTTTTACCAGGCCCCAGTTTTCATTCGGAATTTGATGTACGTACTTTATTTTGCAAGTTCAGCAAAATTTCAAATGTAAATTGATATGGAACGGAAGGTCCTAACCCATATCCTGCCTTGCATTTAAAAGTAGTTAAATGAAATAACATTCACGTGCAGACTTCTTTTGTTCGCACTTTTTCTGGTAGAAACAAACGCACGTGCTAGGAAATTGAACTGAAAAAAAGTTTGAATATTCTGGGCTTGCTGTCCTAAGTTTCAAAAATAAAAACTACTGATGCCATTTTAAAAGTGGACAATTTCGTTTTGGAACATCCTAACTTTCCTCAGATGTGCTTTTTTCCGACATCCTACCTACACACGCAAATAAAACCGAAAGCCGAACCAAGCAATTTTTGTTCTGTCACATATCATCAGTAATGTATCTAATAGAAAGAGTATTCAATAGAATCTGGATATCTAAAATTTATTTTCGGGGAAAAACACACACACCGAAAATAACATAATATAATGCCATTTATGTCAACAACTGTCTTTAACATTCTAAAAGTGATTTGTTTTTACGTCATCTTATCACTTTATTATTTAAGTTGATAATTTTGTTCATTATGTTTGATTCATAATCGCAATAATTTGCTGGCTTTTAAATTAAGAAACCTTGAAATCATGTATCCTGTACATCATGTACAATCAATGGCTTTTCGTTAATTTCAGTTTAAATTACTTCTCCGCAAATAATAGACGGATCGTGTTGACTTTTACGTACGGCACTGCGTTGAAAAGACGTGAATATGATAAACGAGAGTAAATGTTGGATGCGGGAGATGTGGGAGAAAATGTGTAACGCAAAGATTTCACTTACCTTAGTCTCAATTAGTGACCATGTCATAGTAGGAAAATCCAAGGCGTGAACATCTTGGGAAAACCTCTCAGGCTGAAAAAAATATTTATTAAAATCGATGAAAACTTCATCTAATACTGACATTTCGAATTGACTAATCCCTGCATTTTAATACCTCTTGAGGAGCAAACTGAAAGAAGCAGTACTGTACGTTTTTTTTACCTGTGCTTCGTATCCACCAAATATATACATTTTAGCGTCGATGACGCAAGCTGAATGCCCATCTCGTGCTTGTGGAGTGTCACCTTCTGTGTCCACAATGCTCCACTTCAGTGAAACTGAAAAAAATAACAATGATACAGTTGTACCAATTTACGAACTGAGACAATTTTTCTCCGCAATCAAAACTTCTAAATACCTTCGAGCAGGGTTGAAAGTGGTAGGAGAGGTCAAAAAAGTAGGGAAAAAAAATTAGGAATTTTCGTCCCAAAGTAGAAAAAAGTAGGAGACCCCAAAAAGTATTAAAAAGTAGGAGACTTTCAACCCTGTTCGAGTGAAAAACAACAAAACATCTATCTGTCGCTTCAAGATTGCCTCATTAATTTTAGTAAATGTAGGAAACACACCGGAGCAACAACCACCCCCCTCCCATCCAGCAAGTCTGTGTGATTTGTCGCACCTCAAGCGATAGCTGATAGAACTTGGCGAGGGTTTGACAGAAGCAGAAAATCACTGAGTTGATCTTCAGCAACATATTAATATCTTGGTGATGGTAAAGCAGACCAATTACCATTCATTAAAACTGTCGCCCAAGTTTTGTTAACAAATTATAGTACTTGTTGGAAACGAGGCGGAAGTGCAAGGGAACTGAGCTGACCAAGGGTATCATTTAAACTACATTTGTAATCATATTTGATTTGTCAACTCTGTGGCTTTCCGCTACTATACCATAGTTTGCTGGACTGGTTCAGTTCCACAATTTCAAGTTAATTCCGCCCGCAAGACCACGTCCCCATCCCTATTCCTCCTATGTGGGTAGACGGGGTGTGGGGAAAGGGGAAAACGGAGGGAGAGGTAGGCCCTACCCAACCTTTCCTTGGCTGGGGTGTGGGGGAGAGGGGTTGTTTCTTATCCAACTTTGATAGGGGTGGAATGATGGGGAGGGTGGACGCTCCTTCCTGACCAGTCCTCCCTTACTGGGAAAGAATATATCATTAGTAAAAATAATGATACATATGGTATGGCGTCGCTCATAAAAACCATTGCAATACAGCGAATGCACACTAAAACTGTGGTTGAAAGCATTCCTAATTGTGTCCATTGTAGTCTTTCCCACTCACTCCCTTTTGGATCAGATCCGCTATTACTAACTTGCATCGAAACAGTAGAGTGTATCACAAGCTCCGTCAATGTCGTTTCTACCTCCCCAAATAAACGCAGACTCATTGAAGCCGACAGCAGTGTGTCCATAGCGTTGGTAAGGCACAACACAATACTGTGGATCATTTCTTTTGGGAACGGGCAACTTGATCCATCGGTAGGTCACTGCAAATGCAAAAGAACAAGATATACACTGGTTCGAAGAACACCTGGTTGCAACGAGCAGATTTCTGCGTACCAAAATAATTAACATCAATGCTTTTTACTCATTGTAACCGCAACCTAATTATCACAATTAGTCCTACCGTGGACATCAGACAATTTCCAAAGAAAATTCATTCAAATGTAATTCCTATGCTACTGCATAAAAAATATTCGTGTCTATTTAAATTGAATTTCACTATTTTTTGCCAATATGGATTCATGAAAGTACGGCTTAAAACTGTGCAACATAATTTTTTCTCTCGTTTAAAATATAGTGAAAACACCAAAATCTTGTATTGGTATCAGATAAAAAACAGAGCATCATCCAACCTGATAACATTCAACAGAAAATAATCTGTTCGCCTAATATTTTCTAACAGTTTTATTGTCTGCTTCTAAACAATGACAAATACAACTCACTACAAGCTGTATCAGTTGTGATAGTTCAAATGAACATAAATTAATTTTCTAAGGGTAAAATCACATTTGGGAAAAAATTGTATTTTCAATCGACGACTAAGGTTTGAGACCTTGTCAATCCTAGCTATTCTGGACTCATGAAGAATAGGCACACGTTTGTTGAGACAAAACTTGAGCGGGACCTGTATCGGAACTGGGGCGCTTACATGATATTATGTAGAAGTTTTCACACACACTACAATTTTAACTGTACCTGTACCAAAATGGCCAATTGGCCCCCACTCCCGGTCCCAGTACAGGCCCCGTTCATGTTCTCTCCGTTGAATCCCCAAGGGCAATACGGTACACTTGTAGGGCGATGCGTGCATTTACCTGAGTTGAGGATATGAACGTCCATTGGCCGTGTGGTGGCATAATCTTCACCGGTGCAGTAACCACCAAAGGTGAAGATTTTTTCACTGAGTGCCACAGCTGCATGGTTGACACGTCGTGGCCCTCCTTCTAAGTGCACCGTCCACTTCTCCATGTCCCGTTACTACACTACATCACGTTTCCTTAAGGATAAATAATTTGTAAAGTCTTACTAAATTTAAACGACGACGAGCTTCAAGCAGATATATTTTAATAATTGTGGTTAATCACATGAAGTAGTGCAACTTGTGTTTCTTGGTGATTAAATGTTGACCGAGCCAGATCCCCGATATAAAGAATCTACACATTAGAAAGAGAGCCATGGGTGGTGCTGTTAAAATAATTATATATGTCATTGTATTAACTAACATGTGCCATTAAACATGGCAAGATCAAAGAAGCAATAGATCCACTTGTACGGCCAGTGGAAAGATCGCTTTTGAAACTTTTCGTAAAGCGCGGATTTCACTGCAGGATCTCTTTGGTCAGTGATCCGAATCATAAGTTTTAGTGCTGAGATCTACGACAATGACCACAAATCCTAACTTGTACCTTAAAGAGCGCTACAAAATACGGGTCTGCTGTGTGTTTTACAAATATAGTTGAAAGTCCTTTTCATTAATAGTTGTCCGATAACTTTTCTCCCTTGATATCTAACTCTTTGGTTGTAGGTAAAAAGTAGATGTGCTTGGAAAGTACGTGGAAAGACAATTTGAGATGGATGGATGTTTTCTGTAAGCAAGCGGGTCCAGAGTCCAGTTTGCTGTTCCAAAAGCCGGGGCGGAATAGTTCAGGCGGTTACAGCTACTGACTGTCCCACACAGTGACTTTGGTGCCAGCCCCACAAATGCTTGAAAAAGTCAGTGGCTTAAAAGCTGAAATACTGGTCATCAAGAGGTCAGTAGGCATCGCAACAAAGGTGAATCTGAGAAATCTATCGCAATGAAACGCACAACCAGGGAATCACATAGGCTTTGAATCCCAGGCCAGACGCCACCAAACTATTTTCTGATGAAAATAAGGATTCCTCTCGACTGAAGGGGCATCCATGATGAGCTGGAAGTGGAAGGCCAGCCAGTTGACCAATAGTATAACAGAACTTGTTGATAGTGAATGAAGATACTTGGCAAGGGTAAGGTAGAAGCAGAAAACCAGCAAGTTGACCTGTGGGATAATTTTAAAAACATTGATGACAGTGAAGTGGACAAATCAGCATTAATTAAAACCATCGCCAATCAGCGGATAGTACTAGGCAACAAAAAAAACAGATACAGACTGTATTTGGCTAACATTTTTATTCAATGGTGACTGGTCTGCCTCATCGTCACCAAGACGTTAAAATGTTGTTTTACACATCTACCATTGGTTGACTCAGTGGTTTTCTGCTTTCACCTCAACGTCACCAAATGGTAGTAGATCTAGATCTCCTTTATTTCGGATTCTGATAACTATTGTTTTGAAGTGTCATACCGAGGGTAACTGTCAAACTTTTAATTCTCAGTTTATGAGACCAGGAACCATTGGTTGTGCCAGGAGGGTTAAACCCCTGGGGCGAGGAACTTTAGAAACAGTTTATGGGATCACTGAGCAGCCGCGAAATACCGTAGATCTACTTTGAGTTTCACAAAAAAGGAAATAGATCAACGGTTATATGTGGAAGTTTAGTCCTGAACCCTGAATTGTACACTGTGAAAACTATTGTAAATGGTGCATGTAACGTTGATATATGTAATGTTTACCTTTCTGTGATGAAAGAGTCGAAATTAGAGTGAAAATTCGGGAAGTAATTTTAAACTGAAAACTTATGAAAAAATTTTCAGATAAGGTACTTGTGGGGTGCGTCATCAAAGTTGTGTAGGTAAGCGGCAAGAAGTCTAAAATAACTTTTTTAAAATTTGATTTCATCATTAGCAACAATATTGCATTGGTAACATCTAAATTGCTATTTTATTGGTGTCGACTTTCAGCATTTTAATTAACTTTTGTCATTTGAAATGGTGTTCTGATATAGCTTAAGTTTTGCACTTCGTGGCGTGTTTTGCTGACGTCATCAATAATAGGGAAGATGGATGCGCCCATCAGCGTGTTTTTGGGGGCAGAAACTGGGGTTTTGAAAGGTAATTTAGCCAGAGATGTACATGTTGACGGTTTTAATAAATACTGAATGGTCCACCAAACAAAATGTGGTTTAAATTTTGTTCAACTCGGGGACCTTCTACTTCCACCTCATCATTGCAAGTACATGTATCGAGATCTAGATTAGGACAGTACTTGGCGACAGGGATTTATCGTTCCGCTTCCGCTTAAAAATGTAAACAGTCAAACCTCATTGAACACTAGCTATATTGTCAGTGTGTTTAACCCAATTGAATTGTGATCAATAGCATGATACATTACCCATTTGCAGTGCATTCTTGTAGAAAACTGAACCATGGAAACTTTTAGGGAGACTTGCTAATACTTTAATTTGATAAACTGTAAATTATAAATAGAAGGAGACTAATCTTATTAAATATTTTCATCCAAAATGTATTCATTTTCACGTTTCAGACAGTTTGTATAGTTTCAAAAAGTTTCACTATCCCAAATTTGAGGAAAGTGATGTTTACAATTGACTTCAATGGAAGTTTGGTTCATCTTTGTGGTGAGAATACTGAATTATCATGTGGTGAATGTTACTTAGAATTTCACAAATGTCTCATTATATTATTGTCTTCAAATGACTTGTATTAAATCTTTGAATGGCAGGCCCCAAAGAACTATCTTAACTATTCAAATCCTGGTAAGTCTGACTTTGATGTCTTTAAATGACTCTAACTTCACTAATGTTCATTGCATTGGCTTAAAAGTGGTATATTTAAAATCAGAAGATTTACACATCCTATTGCAGTCTTGCTAAAATCTGCACTTTTGACTGAAGCTCTGAGGCACCTCTGAGTGACTTATCTACTTGATTCATCACAACTAGTATGGATCTTACTCTCCTGTGCATGTAACACTGTATACCAAAGCTAATCTATTTGAAAGATAAGAGTATGCGTAACAAGTTTACACTGACTAGAAAGTCCAGATTTAAAAACCAGCCAGATGATCAAGTAATGAAAATGGCCAAATTTTGCATATTTTTACAGAATTTCCTATTTTGGGGTTGGAAAAGATGGCATTCTGGTCGAGTGATAGGTCTAGTCAATACCTTATTCTAGCAGTGGCAACAAGAGATGTCCCTAGATTTATTTCAACCCCCCAAAAAAATCAGCTTAGCTTTTTGAGGTTTGGCAAGACAAATAATAACCTCATGTACTCCCAAAAAGTCACTGATTTTAGAGACGCTATGTGCACGAAATGGTAAAGTTATCTGCTGGTCAATTCAGTGGTTTTCTGTTTCCGCATCACCCTGGTTTTAATTAATGCTAATTAGTCCACTTCACTGTGGCTTACAATTATCCTATTGATCAACTCCGTATCTTTCTGCATCTGCCTCATCCTTGCCAAGGATGCAAATTGCATAATTTCTGTTTGTTAGTACTTGGCGATGATGAGGAAGATTGACCCATTTCACTGTCACCACGTACTATCTTTGAACTAAAAGAGTACAGTCAACATACAAATTGAGGCGTCTTTACTTTGATGAATAGAATTAATTTATTTTTGGACACAGAATTCAAAATTTTAACTGGAAGAATAATTAATGATAAAATATTTTTGAGCAACAATCCCTGTGATTTTATTTTAGATTCTAAAGCATTGTTCATGACCTCTGTATTTGTGGTGCGAGTTTGACATTGAAGTTTCTCAGTTAAAAGTCATCTATTTTAGATGTGAAGATAGGTGAGAAAACGGCATGGGCGAATGTTAACGATTTCACGGGAGCCGACAGAGCGAAAGAGATCACATGTATATGTTGGACAAACAAGTTTCAGAATCAGGTAATACTCATTCACGAGACTGTAATGCAAATGGTACGAGTGCTGAATTCCGATGTGAATACAAAGAGGTTAACGATGTTAAAATCAAAAGTTTACAAATTAGACGGGATGTAAAACTGAGGATAACATTTTGTCAATAAAGAATAAACTACCTGAGATGATGATTTATAAATGTACAAACTGCCTGTTTCAGATTGCTGTGGGGCTACGAAACCAGACAGTTGAGGAGTACAACACAGACAAAAATACACATGTGAAGTCATATTCCTTTGGTGGTGGGGAAGGTCCATTTAAGGGAATATGCCGCTGCGATGAGTAAGTACCCTTCACAATTGATCTAATGAAGTTGGGAGAAATAGAAATTTAGTTTAGGAATGTGTTCTGTTCATTCATTCCAACGACATGTTGGTATCCGTTGCGATTGCGAATCTGTAATAAACTAGCGTTGTGTAGAGTTACTTGTGTTGTGGAACTATTCAAGAAATGGTGCAACATTCGATATTAAATATGTCAGATTTTGTGTTGTAGCAAGTACATAACGTGTGTTGAGTCAGGCGTACTACAAGTTTGGGAAGATGAGAAAAGTCAGGTGAGTCATCGTGATCAAGATAAGTGAACTTACTTATCGCCAACTTTGTTTCAGTTTAGAACAGGTTGTGTAAAGAGGTGTAATTAGAATAGTTGAGGGCATATTTTGAACACCGTTCAGATTCTAGCAAACTTAATGTGCATCTTGCTTGGATGTACAAATTAATAAGTGAAAGTTATGGCCTAGGGTCGGATTGAATGCCATTCTTAACGTATCCGTAACTATTCCATTGTAACACGCAGATTGAAATAAACTGCGGGGAAAATGTTCACCGGATGAGGCAAGATGCTGACAATCCTCACATAATAGCGACGGGAGGAAAAGAAAATGATTTGAAGATCTGGAATCTGAACACACCAAATGAGCCAGTGTTCAAAGCTAAAAATGTAAGTTACAATGTTTAGGAGAAGAGCGGAAAGCTAAAAATGTAAGTTACAATGTTTAGGAGAAGAGCGGATAGCAGAGATTTTTAAATCCATCCAATTTACGCTAATCATTTCATTCACACTGAAAGATTTGAACACATAAAATAAATACAGTTATTACGAACATAATAATCTAGTTTTCGGATGAATAAAGACATTTTGTTTCAATCACTTCCTGGTAGGTGGCCAATGATTGGCTGAATTTACGTGTTCCGGTATGGGTGACTGATGTAGCGTTTTTTCCCGGTGGACAGAAAGTAGTGACTTCTACAGGACACCATCAGGTATAAATCTAAGGTTTCAAGCGGAATATTATCCGCAACCAATAATCCTTCATACATATTGCCATGCAGAGCCGTTTAAATAACGTCAGAGACTTTGTTGTTTTTTTGCGTTGAGTCAAGGATACTGACTAATCAATATACAAATACAGTGTATAACCAATTATGAATATGAAATATGACCAAAAATTGTTTTTGTATACATTGTGTTTATTGATAAGCAGGGATCTGTAAAAATAAAGAAATGAAATAATTTTTTTTTTCAAAGCAAAAAAATAAAGATACAAACACAACCAGATGTTATTCTCGGGAATTTATTTCAATGTAGATTCGACTGTATGACACGAAATGTGGTCAACGAAGACCTGTCCTGAATATGGAATTCGACGAATATCCAATCACAGCGATGTCACTTTCTTCAAACGAAAAGTGAGTCTTCAAAACTCAGTTAACTGAACACGTTTTACTGATATCGTGAAATTCACTCGATTTCGTTCTGTATCTTACAGTTGACATCTGCATTATTTTGTAGTCAAGTGATCGTTGGAAATACTCACGGCAACATGGCACTCATTGATGTGAGAAATGGTAATTGTATTTAATTTGTCTCCCAGTATCATGTTTCAAGAACTCATCATACTGTGTGAAAAATATCCTAACGATATCGAGTGTATTTCAGCCTTTAAATTGGTGCACATCTACAAAGGGTTTGCAGGAGCAATACGTTCTCTCCATTGTCATGCTTCACGTCCGCTTGTGGCATCATGCGGCCTCGATCGTTTTCTTCACGTACACAACGTAGATACAAAAGAACAGGTGCACAAAGTGAGTTGATGCTTCATAACAGATCTCGCTTGTGACTTAGTGTAAAATGTGTGACTGAATCCACCTCGTGGCAACGTCGCATTGTTCAGTGTAAATCTGTACGCCTATTGATCCCACAATGAAGCAAAAAGAACATCCTTTCTGAAGTACACGTATTCCACAAACTGGCCACGAAGATCGTAGTTTTATTTTCTTTTAAACGTTTTCATGTAAAATTAACCTTTTAGTAAACAAGCCAGCTTAACACATACTTTTGATGACATTTGAATTGTAGGTATATTTGAAATCAAGGTTAAACTGCGTACTATTCGCGGATTCGTTGGCGGATACATCCAGAAACGAACAATTCAGTGACAATGCGACTTCCGTAGAAACAGCGGCAAATGCAGAGCAGAAAGAAACAGACGATTTATGGAACAGCATGGAAGAAGTTGGAAGAAATAAAAAATTAGTAAAACACAAAACAAAAGGTGAAAAGGAAAGGAAAAGAACCAATGAAGAATACAGTGACAGTAAAAAGAAAGGAAAGAAAAGGAAAAATGTTCAATTAAGAAATGTGTTTTATGAAGAAAGAACTGCAGACCAGGCGACAGAAACGTGCACATCAGAAGAGAGCGGCACAAAAAAGAAACGTAAGGTTTTCAGTTGTATTCAAAGCACCTAATTGCGTATCTGATCTTCTGTTATGAAATGGGTAACATTTTTAACATCGAAATCAAAGTGACTCTGAATGGAGTTCAGTGCTGTCAATTCTAACCGTTAGGGTCCATTTACACTGAGTGATAACGATAGCGAAAAGAGAAAAGATCAAAGTATAAGCGGCAAACATCAAAGGAAATTTTCGTTTTCGCTATCGCTATCGCTCAGTGTAAACGGACCCTTACTGTAAAATACAAAATACACTGGGTGCAGAACGTTAAAATCGATTAAAAAACGAGCACGCAAATCACTGACAGCAATGTTAAAATTTCGGGTACAACGAGCCGATTCCTTTGCACATTGTACTTAATAGTAAACGGGATGCGTTAACATAATTTCTAAAAAAAATTTTATTTCAGGGAAAAAGAAGAAACTTAAGCTGACTAATTAAATTGTTAAATTGAATATTTTCGTCAATAAAATCAAATATTTTCATCAATAAAATCAAATATTTAAGAGAAAAGTACATTGTCGCTTGTTGCTGCTTCCGGGTTTACATTTGAGAACGGTCTAGAAATAAATCGTGTATTTGAAAGACAAAAATATAAATATAATCGAAGTAGAGAACTCTTTACAAAGTACAAAGGTCATTTGTATCCTCAGCTAATAAAAAACGCCGCCCACCGCTTGAATAAAAAATTTTACACGGATAAATATCCTGTAAATTTATTGCAGGAAATGTATAGTACAATTGTTGTAGGTTTGACCTCAACACAAAAAAAAAACTTAATGGCGAAATTGGATACTTGCTGTGATACACGTTTTGAAGACTTAACACTGAAAAATTCGGCAATAATTTGTACAAATCACCCTTTTCAACAACAAACTTTTAAAAGTGATCAAATGTCCTTAATTCCTATCGCAAGAATGAATGTTATAGCCATCTTACTAGCTGGGCAGAATCCACAGCAAAACAGTACAGTAAAACCCTTTATAAGCTCAAATGGGTCCGACTGTAATAACATTATGGAATTTTTGAGATTACTCAAAATGGATATTCAGAACTATGCTGCACGTCATAAGGAATGAAACCACGGATGGACGTTTCTGTTCCTGGGATAAATTGAAGCCGAATTAATTTTCGTATTCAATTATCAATCAATTATTATGGGAATTAACTTTCAGATGTCATAACTATAAAAAAAAAACTACGAAACAACCAGGGTTTTTCATGAACTTTCAAATCATTTTAGTACAAAAAGTAAATTCATCCTCAACAAGAAAGTCCTCCTGCGTGACTGTAAGAGGCATACCGCCCAAGTTGTAGCCTATCCAGCGGGCAAGGGGGGATATCCTCTGTACTGTCTGGGGGGGGGGGGACGGGGTGGACCTCTGCCCGGAGGGGGGGGGAGAGGAGTGTCCCGCCTGTCTTGTCTAGGGGGTACTCCCTCCCACCCCCTGTAGACAGACACCTGTGAAAACACAGCCTCCCATCGTAGTACGTACGCGGGCGGCAAAAATTTATTTGTAATTGCATACGAAAATTAATTCAACTGTTTCAACACATACGCAATTTGAGTCCAGATGGTTTCAGAATCCTGCACTTGGACTAGGTTCGTGAACAGTTTAATAAGATCAACTGAATTCCGAGAAAATTGAGAATCTCTTCCATCTTGGATGAATAATTCAAGCTTAACAACCATAGATAAATAACATCACTGAGTCTTTAGATGTTTACTTGGAATATCTGTCAGAGTATTGTAGTAGAGTTTAATCCATGCGTAGACAATGCCTGTGGCACAATAGACGGACGTGATGAGTAGTGGAAGGAAAGGCAGACGATCTTGTAGACCGAGGCACCAGTGTAGGAGGTTACAGTACAGTTCTAGCGGGACTAATCCCAGCAAGTAAACTGACTCAATGGGGTTCATTAGTGGCAAGCCCAGCAACCAGGTACGTTTACTGCTTTGACTGAAAAGATACAATGCGTCAGAAGGCATGCAGTAGATGTCTATCCAGCGTGCAGTAGTAAAATTGTCTCCTTTACAAGTACTTTTAAGTGAACTGCATTGCAATGTATTTCATTATTAAAAGTTGAAGTTTAAATTTAAAATAAAACGTACCTTAAACATTTAGGAATGTTCCTGAACGAGAACACTGTCGTTATGAGAAATATCAAGTATTTCACGGGCGTTTCTGAAAAATTTGACAAGACATCCAAAAGTAAATCTATTGAGCGAAACACTTCACTGGTGACTCGTGCTAAGCTTTTTAACACTCGCATGAAGTCGTGGAGTAGAGCGAACAAATCATGACAAAATTTTAGGAACCCAAAAGATAATTTGTAAAATAATTTTGATAGGTATGATTCTGTTCCATTAGACATGAAGTAGTTTCTATTTAATGTACATTGAATGAGATGTCTGATCCTCTCGTATGTACCTACCTGCCTGAGTAAATAATAGTGGGAAAAGTGAGAAGTGACCAACTGTCGCAAGAAACAAGTAAACCTGGCCATCTTTCTTCTTGTCAACGGACAACAGACTGCAAGTACCCATTAAAATGCACAAATCAATTACCATTCCTTGCATTACACTGGGTCCCGCTTACGAGTTCGGTTACAACGAGCACCCGCCTACAACGAGTGGATTTCATTGCATCAAAATCATTGAAAGCAATGTTAAAAATTACGGTTACTACGAGCACCCCTCCTACAACGAGCAGTTTTCTTTGCATCTATTTGCTCGTTATAAGCGGGAATCAGTGTATCTTTAAGCCTCTGGAGTTTGAGAATGGAAAAATTGCAAATTACACTTGACTAGGTTTGTTTGACAGAATGTTTGGCTACTTGGTAGAGTCCGTGTCTAATTACCTGAGAGGAATGATGAGCAAGAGAACCGCTTTTTCGTGCACGTGCCACCCGAACATATATGCACCAAATGCACAAAGTGTCAAACAACGGATAAAGCCGCGGTGTCCACATCGGTATCGCCACAAATACCACATAGCGGGCTACAAAACAGATAAAGCCATTGTTAAAAACTCTGATACAGTGCAAATTCACTGTCTTTTCTCTGTACTCTTACTTTCCCTTGTGGGTTTTGCCAACATACAATAAAAATAGCATATATTCCACCACCACCCATCAAGGGTACAAACTACTAATTCCCTCTACTCAACAATCATAAATGCAATGGAACCTGGTGAAATACCTGCTACACCTTACTAGGATATCCTCCATCTGGAAATTTTGCTATAAAGCCAAATTCCCTGTGGAATTCATGAAATACATTTTTCAATTGTTTTTGGAAAAATTCGTTTGTTTGAGGGTCATATAGACAGTGGACAGTCGAGTTTTACTTGTCTGGAATAATTAAGATGAAAATTCTCGGTTTCCCTTGTGCCTTGGCAATCTTGTAACAATGAGTAAAAACATGCTGCACGTACCAGAATGGATAATGCTGTTGCTACTAACGTGACTAGAGGCTTGATGGACGGTAATACACTGTGCTCGAACTCCTGAACTAATCCACCTGTCATTGCTGCCGTCTGTGTTTCGTTAACTAATCCATACTTCACACCTAAATATCAAGTCCCTGGTCTTTTTAAAAACACAAATAAGAACAAAAGAACTTACATAGACTCACGGATTTTAATTTTGAAAAGCACTGCTATCCCTGATTATTTGCAACTGCTCCCTTACAACGTCTAAGCCATTTCAATCTTACCAAAAAAAATAATTTCCTTCTGTGCTTCTTCTACATCAAAGAAACAAGAATAGAAAAGGAAGATAACTGTACATATTTCAAAACGTGCTTAGAATGTGTCCAGATTGCATAAGATCACCCACATTTGTAAAACAGTATGTCCAACTTCATTTTTAAGGAGCCGGGGTCATATTTGTGGTCATAAAATATTAAATGAGTCCAAAATCAGTCCTCTCTGGAAAATGCATCTTTTGCATTCAAATTTGGCTGACGGATTCTGCAGTTGATTCTGTGAAATGATGTTTAGGACAGTAGTAGCGGAATGGCAGTGTCAAAAAATCAAAGTCAGTCGGCAGTCTTCAAGCACACTTATTTTCTTTTTGAGATCTGACAAATATTTCGATGTTCACACAAGCAGGCAAACATACTTATGGACTCTACACTGAGGAGATAAGTTTCTTAAGTCCTCCACATATTAGAAATGGATTGAGTCTGGGAAGAAGAAAAATATCTTAGCGTGAGGGTAACGTACCAATTATCGAAGTAAATTTGTCTGCGACATTATACAGGGCCCAGAAATTGGGTGCCCAATATGCGTGACACAATCCTCGCTTGAATGGGAATAATCTACTTATCACTTGTGGTAATTGCCTCTGAAAGAAACGGTTGCACGGTAAAAGAGTGCATGTTCAAAGTAATATTTAAAGCACAATTGTACTGGGTCTTTACATGCACATTTACAAATATTACTACCAGTGAAGCTTGTTGTCTTTTTTGTTTAATTTTACGAGTTTATCTCATGGAACCTTGGCTTGTTTAAAAAATGGAGGACATTAATTTTTCTGAGTCTACTGATACCCCTGTTTTGGACCCAACTTTTCACGCCGAAATAGGAGCTAGTTACATATTTAGGCCCTTAAGGTCTCACGCGCTGCTAAGCGCCTTAACCCTTTCGTTTAACCGAAACATCTCCTATCTACCTCAGTATTGGACACTATAAACCCACCCCATTTCTCTACAGCATAATTTCAAATAGACTGCCCAACAAGTCATTTGTAAACACACTCTCCAAAACCACACTACAGTTTATTACCCACTAATCACCTGCAGAAC
>JBCAUG010735963.1:0-11729 GCA_038406175.1 Haplosyllis leylae | reverse complement strand
TGTTATATCCGGATTCCAGAGTCTATTCAGAATTAAATTTAATAAATCTGTGTGAAAAGAAAGAAACTAGTTGTTGTACAATTTTAAAAGTTTTATTTCCTCAGCACACAATCCTAAGTACAAGTTCTCTCTAAGCTGTACACACATCAACTATATGGAGCTGCTCCATGCCCCTTTCTTTTGCTGAAGCTGCAACATACTCCTGGCAAAGCTGCTGACCTCTGCAGCTTAAACCTTAAACTATTAATAACTACAGACAAATATCAGTACATGTATGATTTAGTTGGCTAATATAACATTAGTATCTTTGTGCCAGCGTGAATTGTTCCTAGTCTAACAAATTATCATTGCGATTAACGCAAGACGCATTTTAGCAATTAACAAATAGAGATTTTCACAATCTCCCCTCAATACAAGAATGCCAACATTTCCAACTTTGTTTTAGCTCTGCCATTAGAAATCAACTAGTCCAATGTAGCATTTAACTTTAAAATGTAGTCCTCATATACCCCTTGATTTCTAATTTCACATTTACTAACATCAATTGGTGAAAATAAAGGCGAAAACTGCAAATATGTGGGAACACAAAATTGGCAATAGTGCCAACGTTGCCAACCTTATGTGTTTGTGAAAAACTCGAATAGTATCTTTGTGCCAGAGTGAATTGTTCCTGGTCTTACAAATTATCATTACGATTAACGCAAGACGCATCTTAGCAATTGACGAATGGGCTTTGTTGTTTCAGGCATTGTTGTGGTTTCAATGAACAGGATAGCATATTAAATAATGTCCATGGTACATTACACCCTACCTGAAGAATACCCAATTCTGACTGATTTGTCAATAGGACCAAGATGGTTGTCAGAGAAAAAGTTTTTTTTTAGTTCTGTCCAAACATTTTCTCAAAGACGACCATTTAGAAGCTAGTCAGAATTGGATATTCTCCTGGTATGGTGCATTAGTAGTTTTCCCTATCATAAGAAAGGCAGCTGTATCATTAGATACAAAGTCTTGACTGAACAATCCAAGAAATACAGGGAACATGAAGTAGAAAATTGTAGTCAATATTGGCCTCAGAGGCTTAACTATGTGTGAAAGCAAAAATTCCAGCAACAAAAGGTACTCCCAGTGAGGATTAAAGTGGAGACCTCTGACATTCATGTCTCATGCTCACCTAGCATTTGTTTGTAAGTCTGAGACTTTAAGATTCTTACAGACTCAGGCTGTATTGACATTAATGGAGTCATCTAAGTTCAAGAATGAAGTAGTACATGAAACCCTGAACTAGCACATGCCAGGTTAGCTGATTGGGGATAAACACAGCACAAGAATAACAGAGGTCCCCAGTTCAATCCTCACTGGAAAACCTTTGACATCTTTTACTCAATATTGCCAATTCTGTTTTTTTCAGGGAAAACTATTGGGTGAACTGTGATAAAGTCGAATAGGTCGAACTGTGCGATTTTATTCACTGGTCGTTGCCCCTGAAAATGTGCCAATGACATCTATCCTTACTGATTTCATACTGGGTTTGTGAAAAGATTTTGATGTCAGCCTTTTGCTGATTGGCTCACTAGAAATGATACGGATAACCTGTTTAGATTAAATATCAGAGTTTTATTTATAAGTGTCTGGTCTTCAAAGTATGGAATGGTAAGTTGAGCGGAACAAGATTTGCCGTTGGGTCTCAATACTCAAGCCTTATTTACACGTACCGACAACGGCCCCATCACCGAAATTCGGCCTGTTTAAAGCCTTGCTCACACCAAACATCAGCGTCATCGTCAAAGTAGAAATGCTATGTTGACGGGCAAGTGGGTATGCAACCCATTCTGCCCATCACAGTGCCCATCAAAAAGATCAAATGTGCCGCCCGTCAACGTTACGTTGTGACGTTCGGTGTGAACAGGCCTTAGGTTTTAACATTGTGTCAGGGGTGACGGTGAATTGATGTGCAGAATGCGTGTAAAACCCATTCTGCCTGTCACCATCGATACAATGTTAAAACGTAACGGGTTGAACTTCGGTGGCGTGTGAACAAGGATATTATATCATGATGAAAGAGTTTGGAGGTTTGAACGATGATTTAAATTGAATAAAGCGATGGTACTCCCCCCTTCGTAGTTTCCGGGAAGGTACTATTTTCAGCAATGTCTGTCCATTTGTCTGCATGTAGGGATGCGTCTAGTCCCAAGGCATCATGGGATGGTATCCATTGCGTCTCTGTCCTTTCCTGTCTTTCGACTGAATGGTTTTCTTGTAAATTATTGTCAGTTTTGTGCGCTTTCTCGCGCGAACTACCAAAGCAGTAACCATTGGTTACAATTAGTTGTCCAAATAACGAGAAGCGACAGTAAATGTGATGTTTGGATTAACCGTTCGAAGTGATGAATCATGTTCATCAATCAAAACAAACGAACAACAAGTATATAGTTTTGGCAGCTCTGAATCCCATCTGACGCTTTGGGTTGAATGAAGATCTGTTGGATCTGACAATG
Source organism: Haplosyllis leylae (assembly GCA_038406175.1). Lineage (NCBI taxonomy): Eukaryota > Metazoa > Annelida > Polychaeta > Phyllodocida > Syllidae > Haplosyllis > Haplosyllis leylae. The sequence continues at coordinate 9,231 of JBCAUG010735963.1, read as the reverse complement.
TGAATCTAATTTTAGTTCCCTGGTTTGGCAGGTATAGTGGGTGTGACACTGTGGGTGGTGTGATCCACAGAATGCACGCTTGTCTGTGATATCGGTGAGGTGCTACTCCTATACGTACTTCGAATTGATGCTAGAAATGATCAAAGTCCAAAATGTGAAGTGGTGCATAAAATAAAGTTCACTTGAGAAATCTGCTGTCCAACACATAGCACAGTCAGTAGAGTGTTAGTGTGATGATCAAGAGGCCCTGGGTTCAATCCCCATTAAGGGAAATCTTTTATTTTGCTCTTCTCCGTCAATGCTGGCAGGATTCTGCCAGAATTTGCAAGAAATAGACAAATTACAGAAAAACTAATACAATGGAAAGGCCGTTAAAACTTGGTGATTGAAAATAAAGAGCGAGGAAAATCTGAAGGTGTGTACAAGACGTAAACTCATGTAAAACTCCACCTCCTGTCACATAACTCCTCACGCGAGATTGCGCGAGATAAAAAGTTAATGAAAGATATCAGACGACCAATGAGATTAATTTATGCGAAGAGGACGTGTTTGTTGTGGGAGAGACATGTAAATTAGATGCAAATTTATGCAAATTTATTGGTTGTAAAGCGCAATATTGGAAATAAAGCAGACACAATGTAGTAATAATGTGATTGAGGGGTTATACAGTGCAATGAAAACAAATCCTACATCTGAGGGCTCTGATGAGGAAAATAAAAAAAAAAATTATTTGAACAGTAGTTAATCACATTTCTTCAAAGTAAATAAATACTGTAAATTTATGCAAATACTAATTTTTTGAAGTAATATTTGGCAATTGTGTGGAGTATTTTCAAATCATCAAAGGAAAATTAAAACAAAATAGACAATTTCCTTTTGCAAAAACTGGAGATTTCGTATGAAAATGTGAATATTTATTGTTTACTGACAAAATTCTTTGTTGAAAGAATTTTATTTTTTGAAAAATGGAAGTTGAATTTATGTACTGTTAAAATGGAATTGTACAAGTCCTTCTGAGTTTACACCCTATGAATCTGACGGCCTTTAATTTTCACCCAATTGCCTAGCAACAAAGATAATCGAGATTTTTTAAAAATAACAACAGTGACAGTGTTGACATATTCAACATATCTGTCAACTTTGTGCTTTAATTTGGGAGAGATTATCAGTGGTACATAAGGTACATCCAATTTCTCTTTTAGTAATTGTTATCACTTTATTACAGACCTTTTTTTTTACAAAAAGACAATTGATGTCTGTGAGTAAAGATAAAGGAATTATTGTGCATGCTGCACGGACGGTCGTGGGTTTGAACCCCGAACCTCCACCAATGCTTGTCGACACAAGCTGCACATGGATTGAAAAGGTTAGGCTGCCATGCTGACCGCTTAGAGGTCAGTAGGTGTCGCACCAGAGGTGTATCTGAGGACTAGCGTGCAGGCAAGAAAGTGTGCAAGCGAGACTTCCACCCTGGCTTTGAAACCCAGGGCAGACATCACCAGAAGTCCAAAACAGTGGTAAGAGTTGCCCTACAAAAAGGACCTATGTCCTTCAAAAAATTTGGAACAATTATTGACAGATACGTCATTTTGGTGCTGTGTTTATTTACGAAAACGTCGTATGTCCCGATAAGGGAAAGCCTGTTAAAATGAGGGGGTAAACACGGAAGTGTGAATTTGTGTGTAATTTCTACCCGGTCGATTTTATCCGTCGAAATCATCGACGTGTTCGAGAAGTTACCTTGAAGCGAGAAAAATACATTGAGTATTGACTCGGATGTGTCAAATCTTGTTGCGGAAGATTTCTCGTCTCCTGGATGTGACGTCTCATAGACACCAACGTATTCGAAAGATCAAATCGATCAGGTCGAAATTTCATACAAAATCTTGAATATCTTCAGGGTAAATTATATTTCACACCGCGTAGGATCCAGGATTCCCTGCAGGGGGCGCTAACTTCGTGAGCAAATTTCCATAAAATAGCTGCATGAAATTAAAGAAATGTTCGCCCCTCTTTGAGGAGGTGGGGGTTTGAAAAAAAATTAAACGTAGATCCAATCAGTTCATATCAGCAGCCCGGTTGATTTAATTATTTAAAGTGTTGCTAATGAGTAAACAACCGTAAACAAACTGAAGTAAACATAAACAAAGGTAAACATAAACAAATAACGTGTTGAGCGATAATTGATCAACACCCTCATCACTTCAACATATAAGTCCCACTGCCCGAATCCCTCGATCCGCGCTTTGAAAAGACTGAGAACACAGATTTCACAGAACTGGTAAAATACACCCTGTTCGAATTAGGATTTGATCAGTGGCGGATCCAGGATTTTTCAGAGGAGGGGCACCAACCCCGGGGGGGGGGGGCGCCAACACACTACCTAACCAATTTTCCCCGAAAACTGAATGAAAATAAAGAAATTTTAGTCGGGGGGGGGCGTCCCTCGCACCCCAATGTAGATCCGCCACTGCTGATTGTCTTTTCCTCATTGATATTACAAGAGTATATCCTGCCCCTTACATGACCCCTCCCATCTCGCCTCCTATTTGTGTGTGTGGGGGAGGGGGGGGTCGCTAGTACCTCATACCCCCGAGGCGCTTCGTCCCCTCCCGCCCTCTCTGCGCGTCGTCTCCCAGGGGGCGGGGAGGGGAAGGTGCTCCTCGTGATCCCTGTGTGACCGCTGTCCTCATGTCTCTCACAAGGGGCGGCTTGTACCTAATGCCCCTGGATCTACTCCCCGTCCACCTTCTCTGCCTCTCGTTTCCCATGAGGGAGGTGCTCCCTAGTATAAATTCATCCGCAATCAAAAGATAAACTGAGGGATTTCTCCGTAACATCTAATCTGAGAATCATCTGTAATAACTAATCTCTAAATCATCCTCTCTGTCTCTCCGGCGATAGGACATATTCACACTGAGCGAAATCGAAAGAGAATGGTGAATTATTTAAGTCACTTTTTCTGCTGCTCACTGTGAACAGCAAGTTGGAATTCCCAAGAACCCATCCGAGAGCGATGCCGTGTCCGTGTTCTCTATCGTGCGCGCCTTGTCTCAGTGTGAACAGTCCTTAAGATGTACGGGGTGAATTATCCAGATCTAGTGTAATCTACGTCGGTGTCGGTTTCTCTCCTAATCGAGTTTGAGACCCAAGGTCACGTGAAGATCACGTGTAAAGTAATGGAAATCCCAGATTTAAAATAAATTAGATTTTAAACTTCGATATGAATGAAGTACCTGTTGTTTTTCAACTCGGCACAAAAGAGAACCACTATTATACACGAATGGGTGGAGGTACACTGAATGACGTTTTGCAGTTTACAGCCGGATGGAATGAACAACTCCCGGGAAATTGTGTGTCATAACAAATGTGCTTCTCATTGAGTTAGGTCACCGCGTGCAATAAATGTTTATACGGCTCATCTATCTTTCGCCAAAAAGTCAGTAAAACAGGTCAGACTTTCGGTAGGAAGCACATCGTTGCATCCTTTGTTACAACCATAGTAACAACCTTAGCAACAACCTCACTAACAACCATAGTAACAACCTGAGTAACAACAATAGTAACAACCTTAGTAACAAACTTAGTAACAACGATAGCAATAATCACAACAATATCAAGGAGTGAAGAATTTCATTTCGGTGGCTCACATGTCAAAGTTTTTTCCCCGAAGCAATGAGTTAAATACATTAAAATATAGCTGAATTATCAAATTCCTTATTATCACTCATTAAGTTACTGGTTGCTAAGGGCAACAATTGGTAACCAAGGATGATCAATGATGAATCTTCAATGTTCTGAAGCTTACCCCCTCCAACAATGAGTAAAACACCTCAAAATATGGCTGAATCATCAAATTTCCTATTTTGATTGGCAGTTATTTTTAATAATTCAAGATGACTGCCATATGAGATCTAATATGGCTGCCAATGCTCCCTACCACCTTCATTCAAATTTAAAGTTTTTCAAACTTTTCGAGTTTTCCAATGTTTGGAATGCCCCCCTCCATGGTAATTACCATGCACATTAATTACTGTGTACGGTAGCTGTACGTGACTCACGTGTATGTGCACTGTCCCCTCTACCTTCCAAAATAGTGACCAAAAAAACGTCTGTCAACCACATACATCCCTCTGACAAGCCACCAATAACTATTGCATTACCATAGTACTAACAATTGCATAACCCTAGCAACAACCATAGTAAAAACCTTAGTAACAATCTTACTGACAACCATTATTACAACCTTAACAACAACCAAGTTAATTGCTGAGTTACTCTTGTAATTTTCTCAACAATTAATTCCTGTCATCCCAATGTTCTTTCTATCATCTGAAAAAGTTGCAAGGTTAATGGATATTCTGATTATTATTCCCCTAATTAATCTGTCGTCATAGAGACCAATTAGCTTACTTCTTTCCACCTGACTCGAGATAGGACGGTCAGTACCCAATTAGATATAATTCAATGACACTCAAGTGACCCCAGACGCCCTGATCACTTCCTGTTTAGAGAATGTTCTATTTTTTTGTAGCCTGAAAATATTTTGAAATCAATTCAAAATCGTTTCTTTTTCAAAAAGCAGAGTATGATTCTTTCTTAAATTGGCGAGAAACTACAGAAATTACTAAAAGAACAAGAAAGTCCTCCTGCGTGAGCACAAGAGGCATACCGCCAACATCTGTGTTGGATTAATTTGTTAAATGCTCAATTACTACCCATAGTAAATTCACCCAAGCTCATATGCATTGAATACTACCAATGGTTTGAATTGCCTTTAACTAATTTAACAAATTTGCTAAATGAACTAACCTACCATTAAGGGAAAACTCGAATGAGTTTTGTGACTCCAGTGAGGCTGTTTTACAAAAACATTTTCCTCGGAGGTCCGCGCTGTTTTTATGGAGCATGTCTCAAAGAATGAAATCATTCGAGAATTCATTCGAGTTTTTCTATAATTCGCTAATTTCTGCCAAATCCTGGCAGAATCCCGCCAGCATTGACGGAGAAGAGCACAATAAAAAATTGCCCCTTGTGGGAATTGAACCCAGCACCTCTTGATCATCAGGCCAAAGCTCTACTGACTGAGCTAAGTCAACATTCAGTTGCTGGTCTAAATCTTCATGGTCTTTACAAAGTCATGCTCTATTGATTCTAGATATGATCAAATTCCAAAATGTGAAGTGGTGTATGAAACAAAGCTCACTTCAGAAATCTCCTGCCCAGCACATTCATTAGAGTGATGATCAAGAGGTCCTGGGTTCAATGCCCACAAGGGTCAATTTTTTAAATTTGCTCTTCTCCGTTAATGCTGGCAGGATTTGGTAGAAAATGACGAATTATAGAAAAACTCGAATGAGGCGACAACAGTACTATTCAAAAGTAAACTAACCTAGTATCACTAATTACATGTACCTCTGATACAGGCATAATTCCACCCTGGCTTTGAAACCCAGGGCAGATGTCACCAAAAGTCCAAACCAGGGGTATCAGTGGCCCCACAAAAAGGACTTGTGTCTTCCAAAAAAAAATCGCATGTACACTTGTTTGTTTGTACTCTGAGGGTGGTTTGTACTCAGCAACAAAAACCAGGAACTAACAGTACTGTATGGATCTGAATTCTCTCATTACCTTATATCACTTATGAGTGCAAAGCACCTATTATAGAGGTATCTCTGCAATGTGATAATATTTATTGACTTTATGTACTCGGGAAATCTTTAGGATTCTGTTCAGATTCTATTGAGATCTGGAGGAGATAACCTTGACTTGAGAGATTTACTGAGCAGAAGTTCGTTCGCCAAAAATAAAACAGTTTCTTCAGAACTCTGCGAAATGTCTCAAAAATTCTCCTTTTTAAAACGGCATCACTGCTGAATTGCCAAATGAAATTTTTAAAAAATGACGTTGCGTCGTTGACCCAATTGGTGGCACGTGCAAAATGACGTCATGGCAGCATTCTGTGTAAATAATTCCAACCAATGACTGCAGGTTAAAGTAGGCCTAATTATCATAAAACTGCCAAAGGCTTGGGTGTTAACAAACTCTTAACTCCCGCCCAAGGACAGGATGTTACTAGTCCCTCGAAGTAAACGATAAGGTGCCTCTACAAGCCACGGATTACTAAACGAGATCCCCTATGTCCATTTCAAAATTCTGTCGTGTTTTCTTTATTGGTGGCTTGTTAAAGTCATCTTAGTGGTTGAGTCGAGGGATCCTTAACATCTTTGGATGTTACGATGTTAAGGGCCTTTGGCAGTTTTATGATAAGCAAGCTTACTTTAATCTGCATTCATTGATTGGAATTTGTTTCCACAGAATGCTGCCATGACGTCATTTTGCACGTGCCACCAATTGGGTCAAGGACGCAACGTCATTTTTGTACCTGTATTTAGTTTTTCTTGCAAATGTTTAGATTGCTGGAGTTTTACCGACCACGTACGAAATACAAAAGAAGGTGATGTTTGTTATTCGCGTGTATGATTCTGTCCACGAGGGGAAAGGGGTGGTAGGATTAGACCATGAGCCACCTGTCCACCCACCCCCCCCGGCTGGGTCTGGTCCAGTATTATAAGATTACCTTAATTACGTTAATATTCAGTATCATTCGTGTCATTCAAAGCAAAGAAAACCGCAATCGCACACGCGATCGTTCACTCGATTGTAAGTGTGAACAGGTCTTAAGATCTGCAGACGCAGCTACGACTAAAATATCAGTTTCCAGTCAGTTTACATTCACGAAAACGAGTTTTGATCCCCGTCTCTGTCACTATAGTGTTAATAATGTTCTGAGAAATCCTTCTCAGCATCAGTAGACAATGAAACACTGCCTCCAGTCACAACACTAGAGCGCACTGTACGGAAACGAGATCAAATTCTGACTTTTAGAGGAATGAATTTTTATCTTTGTCAAAGAACAAATATTAAGGAATGCGGGTAAATTTACAGTAACTAAATTATTTTTTAAAACAGTTTCAAAATGAAAATGAAATTCCAAAAAAAAACAAAAAATTGATTTGAAGTCAGAATTTTACATCGTCTCCACGGGGTGAAAAATAAAACTGGTTACTGACCTGATCGACCCGTACGATGACCGGGTACTCGTAATACTTGAGGATGAGCGATATTAGCATAAAAACGAACATGGACATCCCTACTAGACACACCATCCCCCAGAAACACCTGAAAATACAATAAAACATGTTACCAGGGCAACCATCCCCCAGAAACACCTGAAAATACAATAAAACATGTTACCAGGGCAAACATCCCCTCAGAAACACCTGAAAATACAACATATGTTACCAGTGCAACCATCCCCCAACCAACACTGGAAAGTACCAATAACATGTTAACAAGACAACTGCTGTACTTGGCACACCATCCCCAAAAATATAGCAAAACATGTTACAGGGGCAACCACTCTCCAGGAGACATCTTGAAAATACGCAAAATACAGAGCCACCACCCCCTCAAACATTTGGAAATACAAGATATTCCTCCTGCATGAATGCAAGAACCAAACTGACCTGGCTGGTACCCCATCCTGGGTACCCCCATCCTCACCTGTGGATCCAGTGGAAGTATTATGGGAAAGAGATTGGGTACCCCCAGAAAGGATATGGGACCAGTGGAAGTATTATGGGATGGAGATGGGGTATCCCTCCATGTGGACAGACAGACTGACGCCTGTGAAAACATTACCCTCCCGTCGTACTGCGTACGCAGGCGGCAATGACCAGGGACAAAGCTGGAAAATTGAAAATCTACAAAGACAGGCTAAATTTCTTGGACAAAGAGTTGTCCCCTTGACCCGAACTGACAGTCACCTCCCCGGGGCCCCTGCATGCCTCATTCTTTTCTGCAGTACAGTTTAACCTTAGGATCTAATAGGTAATCATAAAACTTAATTAAAACATAGTAAGGTTCTAATAGGTAATTACAAACCCAATAAAAAGTACAAAAACACAGGTAGAGATGAAGAAAAGATTCGGTGCGATTAATCTGCGAAACTATTACCAGTTCAGAAAGATTATGTACCGAGACAAATAAATCAGGTCAGAAACAAAAAGTAGGCAACAAGCAGGGTGGCGGATCCAGGGAAGACAGAAACAAAAAATAGGTAACAAGCAGGGTGGCGGATCCACAGCGAGTCAGGAACAAAAAGTAGGTAACAAGCAGGGTGGCGGATCCACAGCGAGTCAGGAACAAAAAGTAGGTAACAAGCAGGATGGCGGATCCAGGGCGAGTCAGACATAACCCCTTGGGTAAATAAATTTGACATTCCTTTCCTCCTCGTGTCTAAACTGATATTATCTAAGTTGTATATTGGTGTGTATGTAGGCATGAAGTTCTCTCTGTGTCTTTGTTAGTTTCTGTCTGTCTGTTCACTGTGTGCTTATTAGGTGTCGGGGGATATGACGTCATATCATTTACGTACTGTCGTCTAAGAATTTTTGTCCAACACCCAATCAAAGTTGGGGATGCCAGCTAGTCCATTAATAGATCTAATGTAATCTGTGACAGTCAAGCAGAACTGGGATGTGAATTCAGGATATTTGCTTTGAAGTTAAATATGTAAATTGATACAGGTACTTGAAAGCAATTCTGGAATAGCCCCTATTTCATGCATCTTCATCTCACCAAATTTACTGAATTAGTCCCATTCGATTGGGGAAAACCTAGTTTACTAGAAGGTCCCTATTATGACGTCAGTACTCATGCAGTACTAAATGCCAATACTGTCTTACTGCCTCTTCCGTGCAAGCTGATGGAAATGAACAATTAACACTCTACTGGGCAAGATACATAGAAACAACTGAACAAAAACAGTCGTTTCTGGTAAACAGTGTGTTATTGCAAAGAATAGTAATACAAACCATAAATTGCCATAAAATTGTGTTTAAAAAGTCTTAACGCGTCAACTCTATTAGCTTGTGTCATTGATGTTGTTACACAACACCCTGGAGGAACATCACAAATTTCGGACAAAAACGGAGATCACTTATTTCTGACTTTCTGATTGCCATGTAAGTCTATGGGGATTTTAGTTTTTCAATGGTGGAGAATTTACTGGTGAAATAACAAATGTAATTCTTCAAATAATAATTGTATATTAGTGTTCTGAGGGGAGTGACGTTGCCATATTTCAAGCTTTCAATTTATATATAGGTTAAAAATGGAAAAAACTCAAATATTCTCACTAATTTCTGACTTAAGTCCAATCAGAAT
>JBCAUG010735952.1:0-11731 GCA_038406175.1 Haplosyllis leylae | reverse complement strand
GAGTGAGAACAGAAGAGTGTGAAAGAGATATACTATTCATGCCGAGCGAAGCGAGGCTAGAAATTTTTTTTGAAAAAGATGTACTAGTAGGGCCCTAAAATTGCCCCAAAAGTACAATTTAATGGGCAAAACAAGAAAAAGGAGGACAAGGATGACATTTTGCCCATAAAGGAGGAAAAAAGGAGGAATTCCTGAACAAGGAGGAAAAAAGATTAGTAACAGATTAAAGTTACGAAATTGTTGAAATTAATTTTATATGTATGTTTTGCCTAATTTTAAATGCGCACATTTTTAGCTGTTTTTGCTGGAAAAAGTTGCTGCATTTAAGATTTTGTACATGTGAACTCTTGTTTTTCTCTTCACCAGAAAAATCTATGCTGGTTCTTTTAAACCATGATGCTGCAATGACTTCCAAAACTGGACACATCTCTCATCTAATGCATTTTACATTAATATTTAATAGAAAGTTCGGCTGCGGGACTATGAGGTCTGACAGAATTTTCATGAAGACGTCAAACGAAAAGGCACCTCCAGACAGTGGTCCGCCAGTGTTGTAGTTAATACCTTAAACGTCAATCATATACCCAGAAACTTTTTATTCGGGGATAGGAGCACAAAGTAAATTACTGTTCAATCTTCTGAAACAGTAAACTCAGAGTAGCCATCGTGGTTATGTGGTTTCTGTCCACGTCGAAAATCATATATGTAGTAAAGAATGGACAACATATTCGGGGATAGAAGCACAAAGCAAATTACTCTTCAATCACATGAAACAATAGACTCTATTTGTGTTCTGAAATAAGATTTCTCTTAATCAAATGTATTCAACGAAGACATGATGAAGTGAAATTGAAATACATCTCGTTTCTTCAATGACCAGCCATTGTTATTCGAAACTTTATTTGTTCACCGAAAACGCCAAATCGTGTCAGCTTTTTAAATGTCCGTGGCTGTCCATAGAAAAGAGAAACAGTTTGCAAATCTGCTTGATACTTCTTGGGAACAGTTGTAAAATTATCATGCGAAGTGTAGAATCCTTATATTCAGAAACTACCTCATGCAACATTTTCTTTCCACGTGAAAATTCCTCTCTTCTCATTTTTAGGCGGATGCCGGCAGATAAACACTTTATTAAACAATGAGTAGTGGATGTCCAAGACCCTTTTACCATAATTGCGAGTGAATAACAACTGGAAATGTAGTACTTCATGCAACTCAATTTTGTATGAAGAAAACATTAGTAGGGACACAGGCTTTCCCTGGTGGGGAGAAAGAGGGATGAATATTGAGCTCGTAATTGATAAAGGCATAAAAGCCGTGCAGATTTAATGGCAGCAGGTCCTGCAAGCAACAAATCGAATTTGTCGTCCAGTCTAAATGCGTTATCTGTTCTGTCACTAAGAAGCATGTACGGGTGAAGAATGTACAAGATCGTTCTGCTGATGACCATTACGATTCTTCTTTGTGCTTTAATGGTGATCGGCATTATGAATCGTTACGTGTAAGAGTACCTGGAAATTCTGTGTTATCATTTACTTGATGGCGATATCTAAGTTTTTGGGCGGGACCAGTTTGATACATACGTACATATTTTTAGTGCTTAGTTATTCATGATTAAATCTGTTTGGTTTTGGAAGAACGTAACATGTTGTAAATAACAACAGATTCCACAAACAGACTGATGTGAATTATTTAGAGGCACCATTGAATCCATCGTAATATAAAAAGCTGCAGTTCTTTACCTTACGATTATCGGATACGTCTATATCGAATCACATTGATAAACCGTGCCTTGCCACACGGGGTTTATTCATCTATATTTCAGACTACCATTACAGAGTAGATTGGCACTAATCCACCGTAACAGGTACCTGAATTGAGGTAGTTTCACTAGCAAATCACTTTGCCATTAGAAAATATTTCTACAGAACCTCAACGTGGTCGGCTGTATTGCTGACTCGTTTTGGGTCGGCTTAGTGATTAATCTGAGGGATCCATGGGATTTGGGGACATGGTGGAGGGGGTCCTAGCCCCTTTAATGATAAGTAGGCCTAATTTACTGTTTTGTGATTGGTTGGAATTGAGAATTTGAAATGGGGTGGGGGGGACAACCAATCATCATTTAGTATGGAAATGAGCAAAGGGGACCATAGGGTACCATGGTGGACTGTAGGGATCATGGGGTACCATGAGTGACCATGGGGTACAAGGTGGACTATAGAGGACCATGAGGGACTATGGACCATGGAATCCATGGGGTACAAAGGGTACAGGGTGAACCATGGGGGTCAGGTCCAGGAGGGTACAAGAAGGACCATAGAACACCGAGGTGGATCATGGGAGGCCATGGTGTACAATGAGGGAGCATGGACCATGGGGTCCAAGGGATACAAGGTAAACCATAGGGGACCTCAGGGTACCATGAGGCACCATGGGATCTAGGGATACAAGGTGGAACATAGGAGACCATGGTGGACCATATGGGACCATGAAGTACCATGATAGACCATGGGGTCCAGGGGATACAAGGTCGACCATAAGAGACCGTGGGGTAACATTGGAAACCATGGTGGACCACAGAGTCTAAGGGTCCAAGGACTAAATTTGACAATTTGTACTTTGTTTGAAAGCGTATGACCAGACTATTCATTTAAGGTGAAAAGTGGGAGTTAAAAATTCATCTGGAGATAATTTATGCTGATCTATTCAAAATACAAAGCCATTCCAGTTTATGACATCATAATGTCCCAAGGACGTTGCGACATAGCAAGGAGCCAACCTGTTGTGATTTTTCAGAACGTTGTCATTTATTGAATAATTTCTCGCGAGTGATGGATGTGTGATACAATATCAAAAATGCAATCAAATTGGACTTAGTACGGCAGTAATATTGATGTGGAGAAGTTTTTGGACATCTAACATAAAGTGTTCACCCGGAAGTTAAATGTGAAATATCTCTTGTAGCCTTTGTGTATTAGTTGTACAAACGTTCTGCCAGCTGTATTTCTTATTGTTCTATTGGTATGATCTATCAGTGTTTTTTTACATTCATGATTTTTTATCTGAGTACCATTAAAAGTCATCCATGTTCTCTTACGTATCATGATTTGATCCTGTGTTGTATTAGAGTTGGTTTCTGAAGATTAATTTGAACGAATGAGGTATTAAGTAAAGTAGAATGAATCCAAATAGATAACTATCTGATGACGTTAATTATCCAGGGCCCAGGTTGCTGACCACTGCTTCACCTCCTTCAGTCAGATAGAGTTACTGGCGCAGTGTGTGGTGGAAGGTAGAGAATGAATAATAGATCGCAGTGTGAAAAGAAAGGCTGTCCCAGGTACACCGTGCTGCATTACTCCCTGAGGCACCGTTTCCTGTTTGTCATCAAGTATTTGGCGGGCATCATATAGATATCAGGTCATAAGTTTAAGAGGTGATTGCCCCACTGTTGTTTCTTTCTTTAAGTATGATTAAACAGGATCTGAAATGGTTCGGAAGAGGTTGTTGAATATCTCATGGAATTGAATCGAATGACATCATGACGTGAGCTCATTTTGCCATGTTTTGGCATCTGGCAATGCTGCATTCTATATTCATGTGAGACGAGGATGATAAATCAATCATGTAGATCAGACTGTTGACAAAACGAACATTTCATGAAATTTCATACAATTGCAAAAATTTCAACCTCTTCCACAAGTTTGTTAATTTGATGATATACATCTGCTGTGCTTGAATACAATGATGCCAATACCAACAAAATTGATTTGCTGACGATTCGTTTTGGCACTATTAAAAAAGTGAAGACATAAAATCAAAGAAACCAGCTACTTAGCCTCATCTTGAATCTAATTTTTAGACTGTAAGTTCCATGAACTGTTCCTGTGATTGACGACAATGAAGATTTGAAAGCAGGATTAAGAAAAAGGGACTTGAGAGATGTGTAAGCATTTACACAATTACCGAAGGGTGAAATTGGAGAAACATTCCAACAGGAAATCTATGGCTGCGACTCGAGATTCAAGTGCTAAGGTGGTTTTTGCATGTCACAGCAATCAATGTAGAAACGTTCTTACAAGGAAGGATTCAGTGGTAGTCTCATCGTACATCCATTTGTAATTGCTCATGTGACGTATGACACACATTTTTTATGTTGTTTATCTGCAAAGCACTTCAGCTTTACAATGTTTCCTCAAGGGCAAAATTCTACCCGCTTGAACCTATTAGAATGTCCAATCGTTTGTTCTTGTTTGATTTTAAGTCAATCAAATAGACTTCTTGAGTGAGGCGTAAGAGAAAGTGTTAAATCCAGATTTACACTGACTTGAAGAACTTGTTCTCTTGAACTCTTGTCACATTCTGTTATTCAATACAACTTGCACCCAACAGTGGAAAATGCCCACAATTAAAATTGGAAATGTTTCCAAAGATGTAAGAGTGGAGCGACTTGTCTGGTCGCTACGGTGTCCGTGCGTTAGTATGGTTGGTTGTTAGTAGACAGTTATAAGGTCAGTCGTTTTTCATATTCACTGCAAAAAGGAGACACTTACGAGTTATATTTGAACAAGTACTTGGTTAGAAAGAGTACAAAAAATCAAAATTATGTTGGATTTAAAAAATTTCTAAAGCATAATGTATTTCAGGCTATTGTGAACAACTTTGATGAATTTGGACGCGGCCCCCCCCCCACCCCCACACCCTCACCTTGGCTCTCTGCTGATTTGGCTTGATACATTCTTGAACCCTCTGCATCTCTTCATCTCACTCTTCATCTCCGTATTGTTTCATCTCATCTCTTTAACTCTTCATATCTGGAATCTACGGTTAAATTAAATCACATGATCAGATGGGCCACTGCACAATGTTTGTTTGAAGAATGCAACATAAAATTTACAAGATGAAATGTTCTTTCTCCTATGAGGGAATTATATTCTTCCACAATTGTTATGAGACGATGGGTTTGAGAGAATACTGTTCTTATCATTTCAGCGTAATTCCAGAGATTTCAGGTGGAATCGACGATATTTTTTACATTTCTGGAAAATAAATTTAATTTCTTGATCCCAGAGTTGCAGCATTCGGAGAACCTTACAAATCTTCAGACCTCTATGTGGTGCAATGTCTGAAGGCGATACATAAGCAGGAGAAGGTTTTTTGACACAGCCTGCAAATGGTGAAATAACAAGGGATGGGTTGTTTTGGTAGAGGATTCTGAGGCAAATCAATGCAAGGTAAAGGAGTGTACTGACAGAACTGTGGACCTGAGGGAAACATTTCTTTTGAGCTCAAGTTTTAACATGGTTTTCATGTTTTATGGTGATACAACCGTTATCGTCGATGACTGTACAGAATACAAATATTGTTAAGTTAATTAACATTTTGTCACAAGCGGAAATGAAACGTAATGTAACACAATGCGTACAATAAAGTGATGAGTGTCTAAAGCTTTGGCGCCAAGGTCATCATGGTTGTCTAGTAGTTCTAATGGGATGTCCTATCTAAGATTGAGAAGCAGAAGAAAACCGTCCTGACAGTGAGGCAAACCATCCACCTAACTAGTTGTTGCTTCTTAGTATATATTTAGTACAGTTATATTCAGTGATGGGTAATAATTTGTATTGTTACACTATCAAAGTAACTATGCTATATTAAAACCCTTTTTGTTTATGATGTAAAAGCAAAAACATTATTGTATATTTGAGATTAGTGTTAATAAATGAGAGTCCCGTTCAGTAATTTGGTAAATTTTTTATAGTTATAAACGTCAACTTGGTCCCACATACTTGCCCTTGACTGGAACGACACGCACTTTTATTAGAACCAACCTAGATTGTTTCGATCCATTAGTTTGATGGTCCAGAATAACAGTGGATTCTCAGGACCAGACTAAGCACGTTTTGAAGCCACTCTGGATTATGATTGATTACACAGGGCCTAATACAAGTTTCATATAAACAGACTTTTTTCGAAAGTGAAGCGTGATCAATTAGCTGGACTTGTTCCCTGATGAAAAAAACCAAGTCTGCAGATATAGTTTATAAATAGACACACCATCTGCTTTCAGGT
The DNA here is from genome assembly GCA_038406175.1 of Haplosyllis leylae. Classification (NCBI taxonomy): domain Eukaryota; kingdom Metazoa; phylum Annelida; class Polychaeta; order Phyllodocida; family Syllidae; genus Haplosyllis; species Haplosyllis leylae. The sequence goes on along the minus strand of JBCAUG010735952.1, from coordinate 5,662 downwards.
TAGTTTGTATTGTGGAGTTTAGGTAATGGGTTTTAAATTCACAATGCTTTTAGTGCAACACAAAGGTAGTTTTTTTAATTCTCCAAACATAAAAACACCGTAGAAAAAACGTCCTTTCAGGAAAGTTTGAATGTTTTTTGAATAATACCTAATCATTAGTAATGTTACATGTGAATAATTTTCCGATGTGAAACCGGGTTCCAGTTTTTATTCAAGCACAGTAAAATAGATTGTACGTTGTTGTAGCTGTCCACAAAATAGAAGACAAAATCCAGACTACCAAGCATATTTCATTTGACACAGGTTGCTTGTAAATTCGATACATTAAAGAAAACTTTGCAGACATGTGGGAGTACTTTTAAATTAGAAATTGAAGTTGATGCCTTTAAGTATGTGGCCAACATTATAATCTATCGTGGAAACTCAAGTTGACAAGCTTCTCTCTCATGATGATGTTAAATGTCCCAACGTTATAAAACGTGATTTATGCCTCAAAGTGTTTTTACCCAATATTGGTGGATCAAGAAGAATTTAGTTCCTGTACTAGTCTGCCCTTCTGTTACCTTCGACAAGTGTAATAAGGCATGCGGGTTCCATTAAGAGCCTGCCTGACCAGAAGGTTATGACTCACGATCTTCACCAATTTCTCAGACGGAAAAATGTCTGTCGTTTTAGTTTCCGCTTCTAATTAATGTGTGGATTTAAAGCGGGAAAATTTGATTATTGGAAAGCTGGAAAACTTGGCTTTTGGGACTCTGTAATACTTGGCTATTCTTGCAACTTTATGTCCTCATATCTTTTCTGACAGGAAATACTTTCACTCATTGACTCCAGTGATTGATAGAGAAGAAGTTGGTATTCCACTCAGAATCCAGATCACAGGTGTCTAACATCAAAACGAATAGCATTTGTATTCCTTTTGTCCTGTGTTTAGTACAATGGAACCACCTGCGTTTAGATTGGTATCAAATAGACCAAATAGAGTTGTTTCTGGAAAGCTAAAAGACACTTCTGGCCCGAAAACTGTTCAAACTTTGATGCCGTCTTGAAACTCTGTGTTCATAGACAAAAGATATGTTTATTTTTTCGAATATTCCTATTGTTTCTTGTTTTTAGTATTCTTTAACAACTTTTGAGAGAAAACGACCTCTCATGTGGCTCTACTAAAATCTTAGCTGTCCTGATGCATAGCCTACAAGAGAAAATATCCGTAACATCAAAGCTTTACTGGGGCAGTTGGTTCTCAAAGGGCCCTGTCTCATATACGAAGAGGTCCTTCTTGATGAAGCATAGACTGGAAAATAAAGCGGAGGATATTTTGCTACCGTACCAAGTAGCTGAATCAATTTATATATCCCAACGAAAATAGCCCGCTAAGTGAAGTTTTGCAACTTATTCTCCATCAAGAATTTTCTTTTTTATATTGAAAGATGGAAAGTTCCATGAATTATATGCTTTCCTTTTGTTTATGTGGTACATTTTTTAAAACATTTTCGTAATCAGTTGGAATAATGTTTACGTTGAATTTTTCTGATTTTTTTTTGGGCAAAAAATAGTCCGACCAAAATTCGCCCATTACTTTCCAAAATGGATCTCTAAAAATAATGCATTCACAAAGGCATTTAGAAGTCAAACATTGTTGCAAGTAAGTTTTTTATTTAAATTTAATTTTAAAGTTTGTTCAGTGTCATTAATTGATTTCGCCAGAGAACATTAACGTTCTCGCGAGGGTCATTAAAATGACTCTTGTACACGAATTAGTTTCGGCATGTATGATATAGCTAATGCAATAATTATCGCTTCGACTAGTGAAAGTAATGAAAAAAAAGTTTCCATCAAATTACTGAAATTAAGTCTTCTTATCGCTATGTACAAAGTGTTAATTGAAATGCCATATACGAAAACTGTTTACTGGAGACCACGTCTTCGATTTCGGTCGACAACTGTACTAATTTGGGACCAAGAGTCAAGACTTTATATTGCCTTTCAAGTCTAACGCCAAAAGTCAACGGTTGGTTTGGTTAACAGAAATTAGATAGCAGGTGTGCATGGCGTCTCTAAATCGTAAATTTGAAACGTCAGAATGTAATTGGACTGGTGCAATAGTCATAGTAATTAGTTTAAAGACTTTTAAGGCAATCGTCTATTCATTGTCGCAAGTGATTATTTTTGCGAATGAATGACCATTGCATTAAAAGCCTTTAAATTAGTTAATGACCACGGCCTTTGTTGATTATCAACACAATGCTCTCGCCTTTCAGGCTCGAGCATTCTTTTTGATAATCAACAAGGCCTAGGTCATTAACTATAACATAATGTTTAAGGGATTTATCTCATAAGCATTATTTTAAAATAACATTTCCGAGATACATCACTTACATGTTTTTTAAAAAAAAAAAAATGGTTCCAAGATAGAACCCTTAAATGTTTCTTCAAAAAAATGTTTCCGAGATACATACCGCAACAATTAAAAATTTACACAGGGATGGGGTTCATTAGTAGACTCACAGATTAAAACACTAAACTACAGCAGCCAAATTATTGATAACCTGTCTATCGAATGGAAAAACTATTATCACTGACCTAATTTTTCCTAAAATCTTGTTCACTTCGAAATATTGACAACACAAATGTAAAGACATGCAATGCAAATGAGGCATTTGGAAGGTCCAGTTTTAGACAGACAAAAAAACAAAAAGGGTTTTGTGTGTACATATTTGTGTCACTTTTCCATGGGCAGGATCATATCGGTCTTATTGAATTCCATTCGATAGACAACCAGAAAGATCTTTCGGAAGTCTGGATGTTAAAAACTGAAAATCACCTGGATCAAAGTTCTTTCTGTGTTGATCCATCACTTCTGTGAGATAAAGCTTAATGAATGCACTTCCCTCTTTCAACCTTCTCTCCTTCTTTGTGGGTATGTATTTTAATATTGGGATAAAATCAGCGAGAAGATTTAATCCAAAAGTAGCATTCTGATCATCAACGATATCTATAACCTTCTTTAACAATGGATCCCTTAATTCCCACCTGGAATTAAAGGAATAAACAGTCACCGAATAGTGTGGGAAATTGCGTCGAACCGGAAAGGCCGATTTGATAAGAACGCTGTGCCTGCTGCGGCACGCTCCGTAGGTCGACGGTTCGAACTCCCACCAATGCATGATCTGCAAGTATGTGGATCGAATAGGCTTGACTGCCAAGAGGTCAGCAGGTGTTGCACCAGAAGTGAATCTGAGGAATCCATTGCACCCAGGCAAGAAAGCAGGCAAGTGAGGGATCCACCATGACCTTGAAACCCAGGGCAGATGTCACCAGAAGTCCAAAACCAGGGGATCAGTAGCCCACGAGAAGGACTTTGTGTCCTCCAATTTTTTTTAAAGAAGTACGGGAAATAGTCATGAGATATTTCTGACTGTGTGTGGTCATTTGCTTTTCTAATATATAGGTTTCAGATTTTAATATTGGATTAACGTTTCCAGTAAAATAAATTTATTAAAGTTCCTCCTAAATGGAGAAGAACTTTTATTGGATTCAGTGAATTGCCTGAATACAGCGAATTTGATAAATCATTTGAGTTTTCCCAAAATGTTTTCACTGAATTCAGTGACAAAAAATAAAAAAAAAAGGATTGCTGTATTCGAACCTGCACTCAATCTCAGCGCCAGTAGGAAGCCACGGGTAACAGAGAGCATCTTTAAATTAACCCCATTTCATGCTTCAGTGATCTTTCAGATTCCCTGAATTCAGTGAATTTCTGTTTCACTTAGGGAAATCTCTATTGACGCCAGTGGAAATCATTTAGGAAAACTCCTATTGTTTTGAACGTTCTGCAGGGGAGAACCTTTGTAAAAGATTCTGAAATAAACTTTTCCTTGACGATAATGCATCTTTACTACTCACTTCTTACCACATGTCATTTGGAAGATAATATTGTAAACGAGATGGGACGTTATGTCCAAAGGGTCGATGGCGCCCTTGTGGGTTTCCAGCACAGTTATCAGATTCTCAAAACTTTCGTGAAGCAAATTTTCTAGTTGTTGACCTGAGGCATATCTTCTACAATATCATAATTCTAAGCATTACGAAAGCAATTTTGAGGAAATATAGGACAGAAATTAATTTGTGATTGCTTAAACAAACTAACTTGAAAGCTGAGAATGCTATTTTTCTTTGAATCTTCCAGATCTCCGTAAAATCTGCAAAAATCATGCTTTTCCCTCCTTCTGAGACAATATCAACTGAAATACAAAATGAAACCGTATTATTCAGTAGAAACAAGATATCTCTTTTTCTGAAACAATCTTTGATCACCCTTTGAAAGTGTCCGAATCAATTATCTGTGTGTACACACTTGAATGGTTTTTTGGTCTTCCTGCATACTCGTTTTGTTTCTCAACCAGAGCCTCCCTTATACTTTGCAGGCTATTGAGGACAACCACCGGTTCGAGACCTATTAAATTCAATAGTTTTTTGGTTACTAATTTAATTCTGGAGTAGTATGAATTCCCCAAAAAATCAAGGAATTAAAAATATGAGTTAAGATTGAACGTATCAAAATTTGCATTACAGTAAAGTCTTTTTTATAAGAAAAATATGATAAAAATAGGCTGATTACCAAGATAAAAGGTGAACACATCGCCATATTCTTTCCTGTATTTCTCCAACAGAACAGTTGGATAGGGATTTTTAGCCATATCTGCATGAAACACATATATCAATATTTCTGATACCCATTCGAAATTCGCAACAAATCACACAGATATATCTGTGCGTCCTCACTGAATGAACATTGTCAATCTCTCCATGTTACCAAAGAGTTTCTTTTGAAAAAAAGAATTTCCATACTGTATTTCTTGCATCTCATGCAGGCTACACTGTCAACTTTGTGTATTTCTTCAAACAAAAATATATCAACAATGGAAAGAATGGCCAAAAATTACCCTTTCAGTAGGTTTTATCATTTTCTTCTTGAAACACTGACTTATTGATCTTCCTGCACAACAATGAAAAACCGAATTTCTGCACAAATGGTTGCAACTTCTTTTACTTTTAAAGGGATTATTCCAGTGTGACAGCCAGTGCAAATGTTTTGATGATTTATCTCTCAAATGAGCAAGGAATTACAACACATACGTAAAAACTACAGGAATCATCGAAAATGAACCACAAAAAGATTAACCGTACCGTGCAAGTTGCCGATGACAGGCCAACCTTTTGGCCCTGGTGGTAAATTGTACTTCTTAGTTGTCATTATTTTCCACATCGCAATCAGTGACAGGGTTGTGACAGCAAGTCCCACCCAAATTCCATTGTGAGAGACTTCGGAATCCATGTTTGAAGCCAGTTGTTGTTCCAAAATTATTCTTCAGGGAAATACCGCTTTTCGGAACTGCGGCGTTAGTTTTCATTCCAGGTATTTATTATGAATATCTGTCCCACATCTTACACTTGAACAATTAACTGCAATCCATTCGCATCCTTATTTTGAACTTTCGTGACACTAATCGGTTGTTATCAGTTTTTTAAAACTATAGTATCATGTATTACGACCATTTCAAATACACAAAACAAACATAAACATTCGTGTTTTTCCTATTTTGGTTTTGAAATTAGGTGAATTCATCTAATTAGTTGAATGAGACAAGTGCTTCATGGA